>JAEMON010000001.1:91150632-91162145 GCA_030264115.1 Lygus lineolaris | reverse complement strand
AGCCATTGCATTACCTTCATTTTCTTCGAAAATTCGCTAAAATCGCTATGAAACTTGTTTTTTGAGGTTTTTGGTGTAAATTACCATCTTAAACGTCGTAAAATATGGTATATTCGAAATAAGCGAGAAATTTCCTATAAGAATCACCCATCGAATCGGTTAAAATGATTCTTTGAAAATTCGCTCATCAACTCGAGCTGCATGAATGGAACTTTTCTTATTTTCAAATGGTTACCCATACTAACCAGACCATTTGCAAATATGGTATTGCAAATTTGGAATATGGTCCTAACGGTCAACGTTGAAGACATGCCACGGAATTCCAACAGACTTGGAGCCGACGTTGCTGGGTGCCATTCAGATTTTTGGCATAAGCCTCACAACAATAGTCAAAGTGGGGAATAAGTAAGAGTAGTTTGAGATATGAAGGTGTGAAATTACGTAATCTTTGTTTCGTCCTCAAAGATCCTCACACCTTCCTTACTAAATGAGATACGTGGGAGCCCCAACTCATTAGAGAATCCATGAAAAGCCCTGAATTGATTCCAGAGCGTGAAGGCGTGAAGGAAATGGTAGTCGTTAGTAATCAGAGTAGGCAACTCAGTAGAATGTCAACTCTTGATTTGTTTTTTAATACCTTGTCTGGTATTTGAATGTGAATACCTTGTGTTAATACTTGGGAATACTATTTCAATGTGCCTCCTACCTCATTCAAATTAAAATTATCTTCCTTGCTCCGAAGATGTTGTAAAAATACAGCGAAACGTCAGTATGAAAGTCGAGTTTTCATTCAACCCTACCGACTCTCAAGAAGCACTAGATAGTTACAACTCAGTAGAGGTGTGGGGAGTACGTTAGGTGAAGGTGGCAAATTGAGTCTTATGAGGATTCATGGAAATGACATTTCTACTATCCCACTCACACAACCGTGGCCATGTCACAATATCGAGTCTTGACACTTTTCCTGATAGATCGGAAATGGGAGACTGAATACATGAATCGACGTCGTCTGCAAAGAGACGACACGCAGACTCATGGAATACTATGGAAGAAGGAGGAAGGAAGAAGGACCTTCTTTCATGTGGAATACTGACAGGACATAGTTTTGAGCACACATTTCCCTACTGTAATCCCTATACTGTATGCGGATGACGTCACTCTCCGCCAGAGCAGAAAGACCCTCGTACCACTTTTCAAAGGTTTTTGAACATCTCTTTACCATTGAGGTGGTACTGGATGGGTGTAGAACAGTTTTTCAAACTTTTCTCAACCAATTTCAGATTTACCAATTTAATTTTCTCAACCAATTTCAAATTTACCAATTTAATTTCTGTTTTGGTTTTTCTTCTTCTTTTTCAAATCCTGAGGGCAATGAACTATCCAAAACCTATTTTTGTCAACTTATTGGTGGTACGTAACAAGCTTGTTGTGGGAGATCCTCAAACTCTTTAATAACCCAGATTTAGGCATTTTCCAGGACATTTTGGGCAGCTTCCAGAGTCCCACCTTAAGATGGCAGTAGAACAGCTGAACAGTGGCACTAGGATCAGCTGGGGTTGAAAATGAACACGGGGCAATTTCCTCAACCGCCAATTCTTCTTCTTTTGAAATTGCATGTGATTTTAGCGAATTTTCGAAAAAAAATGAAAATTTTCTTCAAGGAAATCCGTTTCAGACCATTCTAAAACGATTCCTGAAAATTAACACTTTTTTATATGTATATATAGGTATATATTTTATATATATATTTATATGTTTATATATGTGTCATTCCAGACGATATCTGCCCGAGGGATCGAGATGAAAAATCCAAAAAAATTTTAAAATGTCAATAATATCAAAAGTAAGGATGAGTTGGTTGGCCAGAATTTTTGGAGTACTCCAAGGGGTCAAATTTTGAACATTTAGTTTCAAAAATCGCTAAAAAACGTGTTTTTTGAGGTTTTTGGTGTGAGATACCATCCTACACATAGGAACATAGGGTATATTCGGAATCAGCGTGAAATTTCCTATAAGAATTACCCACAAAATCGGTTAAAATTATTCTTTGAAAATTCGCACACCAACGCATGTTGCATGAATGGAACTTTTTGTACATTATCCAGGCTCGGCGGGAAACATTTCCCTATTTGAATATTAGAAGGTTCATTTAATAATGTGTGCATGGAGCAGGTTGAAACCCCTCCAAATGAACAATACCCTCAATATAAGCGTCCATGAGTCGTTCGAAAACCTCGCCAAACTAGGCGGAAGGTGGATTAAATGCGAAGATAAAATTTTTGTTATCGATCACCCATCAGCCTTTAAAACCTCGTTAACTCAACCTGATTTTTGAACCTCCGTAAGTCAAAACCTCGGTAAGTAGCTACATAAAAACTCGTTTCCTTGCGATTGCACTTATCGAGATTTCACCGTAAATAGGTATGTCGAAAAATCAAATCATAATTCTATTTCCCCGCAAACGAGTGGTCGAAGAAAAAATCGAGTCGATACCATCAAGGTGAATAGAGGTGAAGCGTTTTAATTGATCATTCGGCCGCCTCTGAGTGTTAATCACAGGCCCTTTGTTCTGGGAAACCCTCTGCTGGCGTCAGAAGGGATTTTTATTACTTTTCAGTTCCTACAGGTGGTCTCCCCTCAGGCGAGCGAAGTCTAATAACGAAAAATTAAAATCGCCTTCGTCGTTCCACCTCGTATACCGACGGATTTCAAACAGTGTGTGAAGCAATTTCCGTTCCCTTTTTCGATCACGTGACCGAAGCTCCGCCGTTAGAGAATCGGCCGATGTATAATTTTCTTGTTCATGCATTTTTTGAAATATGAAAGAATATGAAATATGAAATACTCGTACAATTTAAAAACTAAATTTGTATGCAAAACGCAGTCTTTATCTAGGGATCAACATAATTCTGTTTTTGTTTTTTGCATTTTCGAAAATGTAAGTATATCACCATTCAACAAACGTGTAAATGTTAGTAAAATAACTAATAAATAATGACAGGAATTATGAACGATTTAATTAAAAAATACAAAATTCTAACTCACGATATAAACAACAAGAATTAGAAACACAGCATTCTGGTACAGTCACTTCATCGCACGACCAGGGCTCAAGAGAACTATTTGCACAGGTGGACAATGAAGTTCAACGAACTACCAACAAATAAGAAAAAACAATTTACCCACAGGTACCTACGTTTTTTATTTTACCCTCTCAAATTATTTTCTCGTATTTGTATATTCGGAATCAGCGTGAAATTTCCTATAAAGAATAATACACCAAATCTTTGAAAATTCGCTCGTCAACTCATACTGCATGAATGGAACTTTTTTTGTGCTCAAAAGTTGTTCATAGGAACTTTCAACCTTGTTTCGAGTAAAATTTATTCAACGTTGAATAATATAAATATGTTTGGTGAAGTTCATATCTGTTATTCAACACTTCGCACCCTGCATACCATGATTTTCAATTGGAAAATACGATTTTTTTAGGGTATAATTTGACTGAACTTCAAATTGAAATTTGATACACTTGAACGAGCTCTAAAATGCTGAAAACTTGCCAGAAAATGAGTGATATTACGCTTTCGAGAAATATGGAAGACATTTTGAGATGTTGGCCTAAATGGGGAAGTTTTGGGAAGATGTTGGCCTAAATGGGGAAGTTTTCTGCGTTTTCGCGAAAGTTTGGAAATTCAATATTATCCACTTATTCAATATTCTACTTACCAACTTTGAGTACTTTTTCTGTTTTTAGAATTTGTGGTTAGTCGAAGGCTGATTTTTCTTTGATTCCTGATATAAAGGGATATTTTTATTAATATAGTACGTATGAATGTTGGGGGAAGTTGAGAGGTGATCGCCTATGAATTTCAATGTTATTGGTTCAGTAATAGCCACCACTTACGCAAAACTTGAAAGTCGTTGTCAGGGGCAAAACTCTGAAAAACTTTTCAACGAATTTTTATGAAATTTTCAGGGATTGAGCGGATTAGCCTATGGACGGTCCCCTATAAATAACATCGCGACTTGAACGATTGTAGCCATTGCGCATGTGCAACCTCGAATAGTCCTCTTACTACCTATAAGAGCAGCAACCCAGCAGCAGGCTGTTGGGCTGCAGTTGGACAGTGTAACCCAACTTTAATGTATTAGGTAGGTTTCAACTTATCCGAAAGCTCGAGGGTTGGATGATGGTTCCTTCACAATGGAGTATCATCTACTGAATTTTATTGATAGCCAAATTATTTTCGATCGGGTTTTTCTAGAGTTGGCTCACTTAGCATTGTTCAGATCTGATAGGCGATGAATCGGTCGTTTAGCACATTGTTATTCGATATGAACAGGTTGGTCGTCTCTAGAATGTTCTACTCATAAAAATCTCGAGCCAATACGTGGGATTCACTCGGAATTCTACGACCGTTCTGCACTCTGCGAAACTAGCGGTTGGGGCAACGAAGGCTTTGAATGTCATAACAATATTACTGCTTACGGCCGTTCGCGCTACGTGTGTATCATGTGAATCCCACAAAGGGATTTGATTTTTCTATCCACACAACACATACGCCGCAGACACGTATAGGACCTCAAATTATCCATCCTCATGATTTCTATCGTCAACCCCGAATCGACTGTTCATTTGAAGTAGTGCAGAACGGTATGAAAACGCTATGCTCAATTCAGTTGGCACCGTTCTAATATATATATATTTTTTGCTTCAAACTTGTCCCGGATTGGGGTCCGATTTTAGAGGAAAATTAAGCTATAGTAGCATGCACCCAACGACTTCGGAAGGCAAATTATGGTCACTACTGAAGTCCGTTTCATAGCATTCTGAATGCAATCCTCATCAACAGTAGGAAACAAACATGAACTGAGGTAGCGACTGGAACTGGGAAGTGTTCTAAAAGAACTGCTTGGACTGAGAACTGCTAGGAATGAACGATCGTTCAGATGTATATTTTAGGCAAATACTTTAGAAGGACAGAGATGGCACCTCATCAAGAGCCCTTATAAGACAGTAATCCCAAATAGATCGAGCCTAGAGTCATGAAGGAGGAGGGTAACCTCCAACACTGTTGAAAAACTCATATCAAGTCTGACCTCCGTCGATACCTCCATACCTGAGTGCAGTTAGTACATATTCTAATTTGTGTGGAGTCGTGCCGAGTCTCTGATATATCAGAGAGAGAGAGAGAGAGAGAGAGAGAGAGAGAGAGAGAGAGAGAGAGAGAGAGAGAGAGAGAGAGAGAGAGAGAGAGAGAGAGAGAGAGAGAGAGAGAGAGAGAGAGAGAGAGAGAGAGTAGATTTTTATTGTCAAGATACAAATGAGTAAAATACAATCGTCAATGTAGGTACTGACATACTAAGATAACATTTATTACATTATTATTAGCTAAAATTATAAAAATAAAATTATTTTACAGATTTACAAACATTTTACAGATTTTAGGTAGGTACTTCGGGGATTGGTAGTTAAATAAACTGATACTTCCTAGCCTCCTCGAAATATTCTGAGAATGAGTATGGAGCCAATTTTAAGAGGAAGCTCCTAATGGCACACTTTAGTTGCTTCGGCTTCAGATTTCTAACTTTACTAGGTATAATGTTATAGAATTTCACACACCATCACTTCAATGAATTACGGGATGAGGAGAGCCTTAAGATATGGGATGGCGAGGTCATTGGCATGTCTCGTTTTACTGGATGGGTTCAGCTCAAAGTCGTTAAAATGGTCGATAGTGTAGACTAGGCACTCGAATATGTAGGCAGCAGGAACAGTCAGGACACCAAACTTGGAGGAAATCTCCCTGCAGTCGGTTCTATAACCAACGCCAGCTACTGCCCTGACAGCACGTCTCTGGCAGGCAAAAATAATAGACGCCGATGGAGCATGCCCCCAACTGAGAATTGCATAGTGGCTCTACTGTGGAACGAGGCGTGGTAAGCAGCAAGCACTGCATTCCGAGTGATTTTATCTGCAATTCTTCGCAGCAAGAACGTGATGCTATTGAGAGCCTTGGCCAGACACTCGCAATGAGGCTTCCGGTTGAGTATCACGCTAGACATTCAAAACTTATCAATAAGAAGTGCACATTTTAGCGAATTTTCAAAGAAGCGGAATTTCAAAATGTCAATAATATCGAAAGAAAGGATGAGTTTATTGGCCGGAATTTTTGGAGTACTCCAAGGGGTCAAATCTGAAAATTTAGAGTAAAAGATCGCTATAAAACGTGTTTTTTGAGGTTTTTGGTGTAAATTACCATCTTAAACATTAGAACATAAATTGTATATTCGGAATCAGCTTGAAATTTCCTATAAGAATCACCAACCAAAATGGTTAAAATTATTCTTTGAAAATTGTTCATCAACTCATGATGCATGGAACTTTTTAACCTTCTTCCGCTCGCGCTTGCGGGGAATCGCCTCATTCTTGAATTAGAGAGGTTAATATGTTCCATACTGTTGGAAACAGTGCAGGAAAGGTCGTGTATTCCTCAATTAGAGCCGAATGGCACCTCAATCGAGTGTCTCCGTCTTTCCTCCAGTCCTTCAGTGCATCTCAAAGTCACCAAAGTGCGAAGTTTCGCGGGAAAGCCAGCGCGCCTATCCCACTATTTTCCAATAGGTATTATTAATCCGCAAGTTACAAATATGTGAATAGTAGTTGTGGAGTAGTGTAGTATTGTAATTTTAGCGAGTTTTCAGAGAAAAGTACAGTTATTTGCTATACCTACAATCTGTAAATCGTTTTTTCTTCTTCTGTATAATTTCGTTACCTTTCTGCGGTACAATACTAATACTGAGGTACTGATTTTTCTGCCCAAGGCCAAGCGTTTCTCTAATCCAGGGGACATCGCTATGATTTTGGAATAACTGTTGCAGGGGGATGTGGAACGGGAGGATGAATTTCTCGATTAAATCGAATGTGACTGAATGCGAAAATATTCCTTGTATGCCAAAGTTTAATTTTCCAGTGTTTTTGTATGATAGGATACCTAAATAAATTGGTGAGAAAAGGAAATTTCCTTTCAAAAAGATGGATACCTAGTTACCATTTTTATTTTCCGGGTACCATTTCGTTTGTTCGTTCATATTTCCATTGAATACCTAAAGGTGAATTCGGGTAGATGTTCTTGGTTTAAAATTCGCCTGCAATAATGTGTCACAGTTGTTCTGTCCTCAACTTTCTGAAATTTGAATGTAAGTTGGGAAAATCATGCAGGAATATGTAGGCTGGGAATCCCCGCTCGAGAGCACTAGCGGGACACCACTAAGCGCGGGTGGACAAAGGTTAAGAATTCTTTGAATCGGAGTTTTGATAAAGGATAAATAAGGCATCGATAGTGCATATATTATTGATGCTCACACATCGATACTGGTAGACATTGCAATCCCATTGGCTATCCGGGTCTATGCCCCCCAGAAACGGAGCGTGGGGCGTAGTCCTTGGTGCTTAGTCCTTAGTCCCTTCCACCCCACCTTGTCACACCCCCTCTATCCTTCTTTCAAACTCTTTGATTGGATGGATCTAGGAAGACGGCCATTAGGAACAGGTAACAAACGATCAGCTCCGTTCCTCCACCCCATCGTGCATTTACCGCCATTATTCAATACCTTCTGAACGGTGAACGTCGCTGTCGGTTCGTCTTCTCCTCAGACCAATCAGGCGGTTGACAACTGCAGTTCTCACTTGACTTGAGAAGTTCATAATGGTGCAAGTGGGTCAAAAGCCTGTTTTAGCGGAAAAAAGTCTGGTCTTTAACCGGGTGTTGTTCCTGCATAAATTAATGGTTTGTTCGATATCTAAGTGAGGCAGATTTGAAAGGAAGAGCTGATCACCAATATACCATAATATGTGTGAAGGGTCTCTGAGTTGACCTTAACCATTCGTAGGCCTATTATATCATTATGTAGCTATTACCCCCATTTTTACTTTCCTCAGCCCACCTGAAGGTGAATGGAGAGTATTGCGATCAGCAGAAAACCCAATTTCTGAAACACCACCTGGTCCTAATCGACATCTGATCAATTTTCTCCAAGTTTTGAAAAAGTGTATGTAAGTCCGTATGTATGTACGTGTGTATGTACCTGCCCGTATAAGTCGAGTTATCGAGATTCTACCTTATTAGAATATTTTCTCTCAGTGGTTTGATTTCGAATTTAGTAGTCTTCCAGTCTTGACTAGCGGTGGAACCTGTAAGAAGGCTCTTGATCAAATCTGGGCGGCTTAAGAAGCTTTTCAATTTTCATGTTTCCGCCGTTTATAAGTTTCACATCGAGACTTACCATTCTTCCATCAAATCCATTCTTCATTAGCGGTAGCCTAAAAAACTACACAACGCACAGCACATCACCGTAATTCTGTTATCCTGCATTGTTGGGGAAAATACATACAAATCACCACTTTTCATGTTGTATTTTTGTGAGAAACGTTCAAGTCACTATCAATAACAAATTATCTCTGCTCTTATCGTATCACTGGTTCCTTGGGAAGTGATACCTACCATTCAGAAGGCATATATCTGCCCTTATGTTTTCTGCACATCCATGTTACATCCATGCTTACTTCATACCTTACTTTCCTTTTAATATCTACATTGTAATCTGTTCAATCACAAATTATAAAATACTGTGAAATATCTCTTGTACTTGTGTGGTGAGTATAGTGCACAGTGCGCCGTCGAATAATCCGAGCTTCCTCTTGTGTGCTGTGGATCCCTGATGGTAATTCAGGCATCACTGCCTTTTTCACCAGTTGAGCCAGTTCATCTCCAATCTCCATCTTTGCGCCTCTAGTTTTCAGTTTCATTCCATCCTCTATAATTATCTCGATCAGGTTTTGCGTATCGACATCTGTTTTGTTAAACCTTACAACCGTGGTTTTCGTGAGATTTCACCAGTTCTCATGATCGAGGCGTTTTGAACCACTACAGACTTGATTTGAGCGCTTACCTACCGCTTCCACTTGTGGCTTCCCTGGTCCCTGCTGGCCGGCATCAAGCTTGTGTACCACCTACAAGTACAGCGTTTACACCTTCCTGAAATCACCTGCATCTCTCTCTCCAACTTCTCCAAAGAAGAGACAGTGGACGCCGCCTCTGGTATGTGATGCGTGGTATGGATGTGGATAAGTGAGTACCAGATCATCTACCTACCCAATCGACTCCAGTGGTAAGGTACGCCATTTTTATCTATTGGTTTACCTACCTATCTTCAATCTTGAATTCCTGTTGGAACACACCACGGACCATCTCTATCCTTTCACCTTATGAACTTTCTGAATCAACTTGAATCTCTAATTATTATCATTGTTCTGGAACAACAAAGGCTAGGTACCTATCTATTTATGTTCGTTATCACCAGCATTTTTTCTATAATCGGCCGTGTAGGTAGCAAAAATTAGGTAGGCAATCATTTCTAGTCATTTCTATTATTTATTAAACACGTATTGTTGAAACTGAATTGTTACTATCTTGTTATTATTTATTTTCACCAGTCAATCAAATATCATCATCTAGTCAACACGTTCCTACACCTACAATTATAAATCCACATATTTATTATATATTTATTAGTGAGCCTAGTCAACCTAATTTCATCAAGATAGTTTTAGGTACTTCAAAAGTAGTGTCTCCAGTCACTTATACTGAAGTGGTCCTTCGTTAGAATTAAGCATCATTGATCTCATTAATCCACTATCAAACATTTCATTTGATGATTAAATTGACGTAGTGTAAAACTTTCAGAGATTGGGGCTTCAATGACCAAGAACTTGACATAAAATGAGATTTTTTTAACTAGCTGGGTTGAGTAAAACATTTGGTAGGAAATAATTTACGGTACTAATGTTCACCACAACTGTGTTGCAACAATGTGATTTCACCTCTGATGTGAATGAGTGGAGAAGCAGGTGATGGTACTCTGTACTTGGCTCTTGATAGATAAGCAATAGTCAGGGAAACGGACAGGACACTGCTGGTTCGGTGGGCACGGCCTGGGGAGCAGGATCCGTATTCATCCTCGGCCAGAGATGAAGGGATAGCTTGAAGGCATATGAGTTATACCTGTACCCATCCAGAGATATAATGCTTGACGAGACAGTTATTTACTTACAAGTCGGCCGCCTCCTGATCCTTTCATTTGCATCTTGCCGCAGGGTACGGGCTGGGAACAAGGTACGATAGGGTACATCAGGGTACACCCTTATCAACGTGGTATAACGAGTCACAATCATCCCTGCCCCATCAGATCACCACTATTGTTGGAGCTCAAAGGGCCACGTTGATACGCGCACAGTCGAGCGTCCTCGACGAATTTCCACCTATTCAAAACACATCCGACAGTTATTAGTGTTTCCCAAGAAAATGAATAAGTGACGCAATTATTCCAAAAATCTTGGAAGGCAATTTTCATACTTTCCTCAGCCCATCTGAAGGGTGAAAAGAAAAGTATTGAGAGCGGCAGAAAACTGTCTTTTTAAACATCTCTTTAGAATAGAGTCTGATTAACTTATGCACAGCATTTATGCGAACAGTCCTAACTCAACGACCCAATGGCCCAACAAATCTCAAATGTTGGTGGTAGTTCGTTGTAACATAAGGCTCTTCTTGGTCCCTTATGAATTTTCTTATCATCCGTATCAGTATTAGAGAGTGCGCATGTGCAAACGTGAGGTACGCCGTTCCATAAATAGTCCAATCTAGTTACTCTGGACCAGATGATTAAATACACATAAAAGTCCCATCACAAGTTATGATCCTCGGACAGCATGCGTTACGATGAATTTTTTGTAATTCGGACTAGCCATCAGGTAAGATACTCTACACTGTATAGCTTGCATTTTAAGATGATTTCTGCAAACCCGCATGGAACATAATAGCCATTCGGCGCAAACCAGTTGATACAACCCCCTCCCCCCACAAAATGCACTCGTAGCTTGGATTTGCGCGACTGAAATTCTTGCAGAATGAAATAATAAAAACGCTGCAAATTATGTATATTGCAAATTATGTACGTATTATGTATTTCCCTCCTATGTAAAGAACCTGTTTGTATTATGTGATTGTATCGCGAGGTTCACAATTCGACGTGTACAATAAGTACCTGTAAGTACCTGTAATTATTATTATCCGAAAGGCGTAGGTTCTATAGCGCAACTCAGTAACTGAGAAAGCTCATGAAAGAAACATGAAATTCAATTCGGGGAAAAAAAAGTAAGAAAAAATCCATTAGATCAGCTGATTCGGCCTATACTCGAGATTCGGCCTATACTCCGAAAGGTTTGAGATTCACACTCGTGTTTTTGCACTTTCCCCGTTCAATTTGAAATTGATGGTATGAATATACTTTCCTATTTGAAGTTTTTGAGCTATGTCGTTTTGAAAATTACATCCCCCATTTTCTACCCCTTAGAGAAGACTGACGGTAACGCCAAGATACGGTACAACTAGACCCCGAATAGGGCCGCTAGTATACCAAATTCCATTCATTTTGGTCCATGGTAACTAAGA
>JAEMON010000001.1:91132075-91145459 GCA_030264115.1 Lygus lineolaris | reverse complement strand
CAATAGCTTCATTTTCTTCGAAAATTCGCTAAAATCGGATGATGCCGCTGCTGTAGTGAAGCAGATTATTTCTCTCCAACCGCCTATCGATTCAGTGGAGACTGAATTCGATAATTTGTCGTTCAGACATTCAGCAAGTTCACTGGTTTCCAATCACTCGGAAGCTAACGACGCAGTTAAAAATCCGGAGATTTGTATTATTCGAGGCCTCACGACTTCAACCGACAAACAACGGCTGATTACTACCGATCGTTATATAATCATAGCTTGAGTGCTATCGATGCGTTCAGAAAGAGACTGTCATCCCACGACTCCGTGTCTGCATCTCACAGGAGTTCTGCAGGCTTGCATAACCGTAATGCAACCGGCGAAGTGAATAGCTCATTAGCCCAAACTAGTACAGCTGGAACAACAGTGGTGGATAAACGATCCGCATAACCAACCCATTCTGAGGCCCCAGTAGATATTCAAATGAAACCAAGGTCCTTCACAGATGCAGTTACGATTACTAATGTTGCTCCTAAACGTTCAAAAACATCCAAAGTCATTATTACTGGTTCGACAGTCTCTGCATCACCTGGGCGTTGTGCCTAAGTGCAAATCTGTTTTTTATCTCGAGGCTGGCCCCTGATTTTACTGTAGACGACGTTGAATAGTATCTTACTAACTCAGAAACCCTAAAAATCTGCACGATTTCGAAGCTCAGGACTCGCTTCAGCTTTTTCCAGGTTTTCAACGACCTCCCAAGCCGAATGAGGTCCCTTCCAGTCCTTTCCTTGAAGAGAGAGAAGATAAGAATGATCTGTAGCTCTCCCGAGCTATTCGAGCAGTGCAAGCAGTGGGCCTGAATGTACATTACTACGTGTATCAATTGTGTTACATTTTTGTTGGTGTAGTTTTATTTTATGACTATTATATACAATATATATGTATGTATATAATTTACCATACTCATTTATATTGTATAATATAGTTATGAATATTAATAAATATATTATTATTGTTGTTCCTATACCTAAAATAGCTAATTAACTCCTAAAATATCAAAAACCTAAAAAAATGCACGTCTTTGTCCATTGGAACCGCCAAAAATTATTTTTGTATATTTTTGTGTGTGCTTCTTCTGCGTCGAATGAGACCAACACCAGGTCACCAACACAGTAACCATGATTTTCGGTGATTGTTCAAAGTTTTCCGTTTGCTCGAATTTTTCCGTGTTCACTAAAAAGTCAAAATGGGGTATATTCGGAATCAGCGCAAAATTTCCAATAAATTTGGAGCGTAGTATAGTTTCTTCCGGGTCGGGCCCACTGTGGGCCGTACACCCGCTCTTTCCTTAGTCACCATGTACCAAAATTAATGAAATTTGGTACACCGGTCCGGTGTGGGGTCTAGTTGTGTCCCGAAGCTTGGCGTTACTGCCAGTCTTCTCTAAGGTTTTGAGGTTTTAATGTTCAGTTTGACTCTAGGTGGGGGTGGTTAAACACCCACATAAAAGTAACCTGCAGTTTTTTTCTCACTGCTGATTAAATCTCACATAACTGACTGTTATTTGCAGTTGATAACCCGACCCTAAATCAATTTAATTCCAAGATTTATGTTTTACTCGAAATGCGAATGATTCTAACTTCTAAAGGTATCACGTAATGAATTACTCAAATAAATGGTAACTCGAAAATCACAGTAGTGCCTTTGTGAGATTCAAGTTTTGATTGAGCAGTAGGCAACGGCCATTGTAGGGTATTTGCAGTTTTCGATAATAGGGAAAGAAAGCGGTCCCTCTCATAATCGCTCTGAGGTTCGAAATCACCAGCGACGTCAACGAAATGAGAGGGCGGTTCTCGTGACCATTAATGAACAAATAGGACGGTTAAATAGGGCTCAATCTCCACAGAAACACAATAATTTGTTGTGTAATAATTTGCAGCGTTTTCACTAGGATATTATGGCGGTTGATGAAGGGAGAACACGTTGTAATTCTGCTGCAAGTTTTTATTGCTTGGTTTTACACGTTTTGTTTGTTACCACAAAGTATTCTGATGTTACATGACGGGGTACCCTGCATTGGTGGCAATTCCACACTTGTTGTTTTTGTTCCTCCAACTCAGGAAGTACCCATTCATTCCCCAATTGGTGCCCCAAGAGTTCTTCACGATGTAGTACTGATTCCCCTGGTCATCAGCGCCATATCCGACGGCCAGAATAGCGTGACTGAGTTTTTTACTGCTGCAGAAGGGTGGATCGTAAATACCTGCAAGCAGGATAATATAGCTATGCATGATGAGCTCCTACATCACATGAGTGGATCAGGGGAGGGGTAACAACGGGGGTATATCTGAAGAGGGCTGCAGGAGATGTTGTATTGGTCACTTTGTGACATGAATAAGCTGCACAAGTTCACAATCAGGTCATTCCAGAGCAAAGGTGACCTGTCATGTTTATAGAAACCAGAGAGAAGTTTTAAAATGTACAAACAAATATTTAGGACGACTTGCTTGTTGCAAATTTATAAAGACAATGTATTCATTCAACATGTGATGGGTGGTAGGTATTGGTTAAATCAAAATGATAATAATTTCGTATTTCACTTCAATATCCTCCCAAATTATGAAATTTTGATTTCCTGAAATAAAATTTCGTTATTAAAAACTACTTCCCAACAACGACGATACCATGCCTCTCCCGGATACTCAAAAACGTTCGCTTCGCAAGAGGTTGGGTTCAAAAGTTGAGAATTCATTTTCTTTTTCCTCTTCTATATTCTCGTTCCCATCTTTTATCATAGAAGTTAGGGAATTTCCCCCAATGTTTCTCACGGTCCCTGCTCGAAATGTCTTTGGAACGCCACGATTCGTCTAGATATCGAATCCCAGTTTTGGCTGAAATTAACGAATTTCCAAACCCATATCTTTCAGGTGACTTGAGAATACTGTGATCCCTCAACTGTCGATTGTTTGAAGTTTCCTCTCCAGAGCTGTCTGAATTTGTTTGAAATTCTTCAGAGTTATCGGTATGTTCTGGGGTTTCTCAAAAGATTTTTTCTGGTCAGATTCCGTATCTTCCGGAGTTTTCAATATGTTCACCCTTTGTTTTCGGAAATCGATGACTGATGTTTCGTCTCTATGTGTTTCTGTTTTCTGCAAATTATTCCTATCGCAGATTTTTCGTCAAAAACTACATTTCTCGACCTTAAAAATGAGGCTTGTTCTTCTTATCCTTTCAATCCGAAATGGCTTCTTCATATCCAATTAAAATTCCTTTTACTGCTTCCTATGACATTTTTGATTTATGATACTGTTTAAGAATATGTGCATAACAAGTGCAGCCTTTTATTCTTAGATTTTTGATATCAGCCTATTTTCCTATCCAAAGTCCATGAGGTGATTGTCCATCAATACTTGATACACCAGTCCTATTTATAATGTAAGAAGCAGTGTTTATAATCTCTGCCCACAAACCCTTTGGTAAATCACCATGAGCATGCATCAATTTTCTGCTTGCCTCAACAATAGTCCGGTGTTCTTGTTCACAACAACCGTTTTGTTCAGGTGTGTATGGCATCGTTAGTCTCTTTCTTATGCCATGTTCTATCAATAACTGTCTCACAGCACTACAATAAAATTCACCACCATTATCACATAAGATTACTTTTATTACATGTCCTAAACTTTGGTTTCATTTATGAATTGTCCAAGTTGATGTGCCGGTCTTTCATGGTAGGTATATTTGCATTGGATTTGTCCTGTCGACTAAAGACACATCTATTGATCTATGTGGTATTGTATGTTTTGCATTTAATCTGTAAAGTCCTCCATTTATATTCCTGTAACCATTCAAAATTATTCTGTCTCCAACCACAAACATACAATTTTCTGAGTATGAGATGAATTTAATGTTATCTTGTCTATCTTGAGCCGAAAGTGTGGAGAACAGATTTTTCTTTATATCAGGTACTAGCCAAACATCTGTTAACGTGAGTGTTTGTGTGATATCATTGACTGTGGCTTCAACTTTGATGTCACCTTTACCTAAGGCTCAAACGATATCATCATTTGCGGTTTTCACATTGCGTGCTCGTCTGAAAATGTTCGAAAAGTATCGAAGATGTCTCTCATACGTGATATATGATTAGTACCCCCACTATCTACGTACCAAGACTCTGAATCATGATCTATTGCGAGTACCTGAGCTGATTCTGCAAGCAAAGCCATTCCTGTAACGTTAGAACTGCTGTTTTTCGAATTAGTTTCTTTGCTATTCATGTAGTGCTTGTATCTTGCTGGTTTAGGAAGTTTACCATCTGTAATCCAGTATCTGCAAACCTTGATTGTATGGTTAGGCTTTCCACAATAGATACTTACTACTTTTTGTTTAGGTCTGGTGGTTTTGTTCGGGTCTAGTATCGTCATTGCTTTTAAAATTTCAGATGAACTGACTCCATCTTTCAGTTCCAAAGCTCTTTCATGAACGCATAGATGAGTAGCCAAGTTATCTACGGTTCATTCGGATTTTGTCATCAACATCCAACTAGATTTAAATGCGAAATACTCACTTGGTAGAGTTTCAAGTAGGTACTTTAGATATATGAGGAATATGTCAAGTAGGCTACAGTTATTACAGGCTTGATTATTAGCATAATCAGTTTTTACCTCCTTCTTGCTCCCTCAATACCGAAGGTAGGATTTTTTCGTGCAAGAAATGAAAAAAAAAAAAACTTGTCCTCCAAAATCGAAATGTTCACTTGCTTTTCACGTTTCAGAGCTTCCTGAACAATTTTGGTTCCGTGTCTGTCTGTGGTCAATTCCTTGACCCAGGCAAAACTATATGAAGTTGGGGTCCGAATTCGATGAAATTCTCAGGGATCGTGCGGGTTAGCCCCGTGACGGTCCCCTATCAATTTCATCGCCATCGGACCACTAGTAGCGTGAGCGCATGCACAAGCGTGAATTTCCTGAAACCCTGTTATTTAAGTTCCTAATTGACCTATTACGCTCAAATTTGGAGGGTACTTGGGGGCTGACACCAAGACAATCACCAATGAATTTTGACACGATTGGATCAGTAATAGCTACTGCGCAAGCGCAAACTTGAAATTTGTTATCATGGGCCTAGATCCGGAACTAGAAACTCTACCGATTTCGGTGAAATTTTCAGAGATTACCCGGATTATACTCTAGACGGTCCATTATGAGTTTCATAGCAATCGGACAACTAGTATCGTGTGCGCATGTGCAAACGTGAATTTCCTGAAACTACGATTTCTCAGTTCCAAATAGACCTATTTCGTTCAAATTCGGAGGGTTATTGAAGGTTGAAGGGTAGTTGGAGGTTGACAGTTACCTTCTAATTTCGACTCGATTGTATCAGTAATAAACACTGCGCATGCGAAATTTTGAAATGAGTATCATAGTCAAAACTCCGTAACTACTCCATCAATTGTGGTGAAATTTTAAGAGATTGTTCGGGGTAGCCCCTAGACAGTCCCCAGTTAATTGCATAGCCATCGGGTCACTAGTAGCGTGTGCGCATGCGCAAACGTAATTTCCTTCCATTTCTTAATGGACCGATTCCCCTCAAATTTGGAGTGTGGTTGAGGGCTGACTCTAAGACAATTACGTAACACTATCGCCACAATTAGATGAGTGATGGCTACTGCGCATGCGCAAACTTGAAATTTATTGTCATAGGCATAACTCCGGAACTATTCTACCAATTTTGCTGTTCACTAACTGATTCTATACGTCCATGTAACAAAAGTGAGGTAGCTATCCTGCCCACCCAACTTGGCAGACGTTTTAAGATTGTTCCACAGATGGTTGACCTTTGATAAACGAGTGGCAATGTGCTTCATTCCTTTGATAGCTGAAAAACTTCGAGCATACATCAAAGGATTTGTCCTCTGAGCTTCCATCGAAAAGTCTCACATCTCTAGCACTTGAGAAACGCATAATTTTCAGAATATTGTCATCTTTCAAATTGTTCATGATCACTACTAAAGCACTGCAATCTGCAGTGGCAAAATTCGGTTTCAGGTATTCAGCTTTTTCTGCATTGGTGGCTTGCGTGGGTAGTTCTTCCAGACGCTTCATACTTCCCTCAATGACGTCAATCGCGTATCGGATTCCTTGGATTAGCGTTAACACTTTAAACTTCCACACACTCCAGTTTGCTTTTCCATTTAGCTCTCCTACCTTCAATTTTGCGAGATCCATTGTTCAGTATCAGTTTTGAGATTCAAATGAAGCTATAGAAACTAGACAAAAGTTAAAAAAAATAATAATAATAAAATAAAAATAAAATGAATTCTCAACTTTTGAACCAAACCTCTTACGAAGCAAAAGTTTTTGAGTATCCGGGAGAGGCATGGTATCGTCGTTGTTGGAAATAAGTTTTTAATAACCAAATTGTATTTCAGGAAAGCAAAATGATGATAATTTCAATTCAATTCAAATTTAGTTGACTTCAATAATGTTGAACAGAGTTCCTCTCTTACACGCTTTCCTAGCAGAAGCACAGCTCACAGCTGATGTAATTCCTTCAAGGGAACTTTCTAATTCCAACTAAAAAAAAATTTTGATTAGACACCTAGAAGATGGAAATTTGACTCTTTTTCCATTGGTTTAATACAGATTATGTATTTTTATTTATTTTATTGCGCACGGTTCTAGTAACGTTCACTTGCTCAATTTAGCATCACATCATATCGGTGATGCTGCAGAAACCATCCCCGGAACCATCCGATCACGATGATGATCAGTTCGAAAAAGTTAATAGAATCTTCAAGGGAACTGAAACAATCACTGGCAAGAGGGGTTAAAACATCAGGTCTAGAGTAGGTAATCCTTGGATTGGCACACCGCATTTCATGCGTAGTCTCTAATTCTGATCCGAATACTATGATTATGAAGGGTTTCACCCCGAACTACCATCAAAATTTCAGATTTTTTGGATCGCTTGTTCGTGTAGTAATGGCTGCTCGCAGAAATGTGGTACACACCCACCAGTCATACTCAAGTCCCTGGAGTTAAATTTTCGATTTTTTTTCGACGGATTCATTCAGGCTAGTAGAAAAAGTTCCATTCATGCAGCATGAGTTAATAAGCGAATTTTCAAAGAATCATTTTAGCCGATTTAGTGGGTGGTGATTCTTATAGGAAATTTTGCGCTGACTCCTAATATAACATGTACGTTCCTGTGTTTAGGTTGATAATTCACACGAAAAACCTCGAAAAACACGTTTTTTTACCCTCATTTTTCAAAATTTGACCCCTTGGAGTACTCCAAAAATTCTGGCCAACGAACTCATCCTTTTGTTATCATTGACATTTTGATCGGTCCTTTTTCACAAAAATAGAGTGTGAAAACATAAGGTCTCGGCCGAGCCTCAAAATTATTGCCAAGGGAAACTTGTTGTTGGAAATTAGTATTAGAATCGATTCCCTGGGATTGTGCATCCTATCCTGATATATCCTGTCAAATCAACTGATCAAAAATACTGGTTGGAAAGCTCACCTCCTTTATAAAAATCGAAGCAATCGTGATTGGCATCAATGCCAATGGATACCGGACCTACGTTTGCTAATGCGTCTTGCAGGGCGTCTTCATCTCCAGGTGGAATTTTTTGGAAACTCGAAATCTTCACCTTCACTTTATCTGCTGCGTATTGACAAGTCTCTGGCTGAAAACGGGATGAGAGAACAATAGGTATATAGTTCATTCTTGAATAATTGAATTTTAGTTATGGAACCCCGTCTAAGATTTGAATAATTGAGGCGAACGTTCGCGTCATATTTATGATTTCTTATAATAGAGATTCACTATTTCCGATGCAGGGATTCGTAAGAGATGCATAATTCTTCGCATAACCCAACACAACTGCATAAGATTATGACCGACTCTGACCGTGGCATATACTGTCTTGAATTTGAATATAAATTACCTTAGCAATGTAGGGATAAGAGGAAAGAAGCTCCTGACCTTCGCCCTGGATATGCAAAAACGCTTCAAGGTTGTCACCATACTTGCAAGCGTAATCTATACGGTCACAGTCCACTAACTGCTGCTCGCTGAGGTCCACTAATTGCCCGGTTTTGATAGCGTATTGCGATTCCACTGCTGCAGTCTGCGAAGTGATCAAGCAAATAAGGTATAGGTGAACCCTAGTTCACCAGTGAATTCCAGAGATTAAGTGATTTCCCCGCAGACCCAACCATACATTTTAGACCAGAACTTGTAAGTCCACCCCTCCAGGTATCCCACTGCACAAACATTTAGGCGAAACCAGGGCTTAAAATAAGAATCGTCGGATATCGACCCCAAGTGAAACATCATCGTCATTTCATTACCACCAACTTTTTTTGGTAATACTTATCTGCGAATTATTGTTCAAAAGGTTCTGTTTATGCAGGATAGAACAACTAATAATATTAAATCAGGGATCAATTTATACTAATATATGACATTATAATTTTGCAGAAAGTTATGTGGTGCTCTGATTATGAATACGGGCACAGATATGACTGACGTAATGAATAAAATAATGAAGTTCATTGGGGACCAATGGTTCATGGAGCCAATCTCCATTTTTGCATTTTCTTTTTAAAATTTGAGCTGTTGAAAAATTATCCTCACCGCACTGAAAGCCCAGCAGCTACCACATTGTCCTTGATCTTTGGCGCTGGTCACAACGCTTTTCAATCAACGGAATCGGGTCGGCCCAATCCAGTTCGCTGGTGGATTCTGCTGCCTGATTACTTTCGGATTTTCTGAATCGTTTCAACTTCATTCGTTCACTGGACGACTGAAAAGTACAGGGTTACACTCAAAATTTCATGTATAACAATAAGAATCAAGTTCTCGTACAGTATAGTTGAGTGATGGTGGATATTATTAGAAAAGCCAATAAAAGCATGATTGGATTCGATGGTTGAAAACAGTTCCTAGAGATCTTGTTACGTGATGGGTTTGGTGGATGGGGGGTTTGGTATTCCAGTGGGTCTGCTGGGATGGTTTCTGCAATATTTTAATTCAAGCAGCTATGAAAAGAACGTGTAGTGTGGGAGAAGGCGATAATTGTGTAACATAAGGAAGGGAACATTTTAATGTGAAATAAAGATAACGGATGTTGAAGAACTTTCTATACATCATGGCTGGGGCGTGTGCGTGAGTAGAAGTGGTGAGATATTATAGTATCCATAGTAATATCGGTGATCAAGGTTTCCAATCTTTCAATCTAACTTCACCAATGAGAGATAACTTGTCTGATGATTCCTCGTATTTGAATAACTTCTCAAAGGGGCTCAAAATGTCAGTGAATCAATCATTTAACTTATTCCTCCATTCAGCTTCAGTATAGTTGCTATTGCTTACTTTGAATGCAAGATATAGAAGGCAGTGAATTACCTCTAACCTCCAAGTCACTTGGTCCGCCTTTCCTCAAATCCCAAATTTATATTTGCTTTCCCAATTCTTTTTTAACATTTTCTCGATGAATGATTTTCGTTGGCAAGGAATGCAGGTACTATTAAAAAAAATTGACTGGAATACCCCATCAGAGGGCAATAGTTAGGAGTGTGGAGGAAATTCATTAGGGAACCCAAGGGTCATAGTCATAGTGGCCTGTAGAGCTTAGGAAGGAAAAGAAGAACACTAAATGGAATTCCACCGTACCAAGTCTGCAAGATGGTTCTCTGCCAGGTAGTAGGACACCTGCACCTGTCTTTAGAGTGCGTTGTGAGCCTCGATCATCATTAGCGTTTCTTCGTAGATGTTACGTCTCTCACGATCGACTTTTGGGTCGTCGTACATCTTTCCGTATTTGGCCTTGAAAGAATCCCACTTCGAATCCGGAACGGACGCCGCCAGGCAGCAGCCCATCAGACATGCGAGAGCCAAAATTGTGTTCATTCCGGTGGTTTGGGATCCTGCTGTAGTTTGGCAGAGAATGTGGCACGATACTGAACCACCGCAAGTGAAACGAGTTGAAGAAATCCATTCCAGGGTTCGTGAAAGATTTTTGAAACAAATTGTTAGATCAGAACGAAACGTGTGATAATGATTACCAGGAATAGGGTTAGTATGTGTACACATTTTTTCCTTCGAGGCTAAATACCCATGATTTTCAACTAGGTGTGTTCGTATTGACACTTCTTTAACCGTTTTAACAATGTTTAATATCACATATTACTGTAACGTATTTCGCTATTGATACAGGATGTCGAATATTTCATTGATTGAAACACATATCGCATTAAATGAGGCACCAAAGTGTTTTTTAATTTCAAATATTCTTAAAAGTTTCCAATTTTTTACGGATGTTTCTAGGAAGCTGTGACTCACACCACACACTCGGAGGGGGGGGGGGGGGGTTAATCACATTTCGTGTGACAAGAGGGCAGGGTGAAGGTGAGGCCATTGTTGTTGCTGTGGTTTACGGTCACGTAAACAGTAGTTTGATCATTGTTAAAAACTGATTTGGGCTTGGAAACTGTGTTCAAATTCCCACTCGAATACAACTGATAGATAAATATATATTTCAGTAGGTATTTACCTACCTATTCATTTTTACCAATTTTTACATTATTTAAAGTCAGAAATATTGTATCTTATCAATCAATCAGTTTTTCATTGATGGACCAAGAAACATACCTATGTAAATTTCACTTATGTGAATTAATACATATTTTATTGGCATACTTCGAATTTTCAAACATATGAAAACGGATCCCTAATTATAAATGACTATTGTGGCCCATAGAAACGAGGAAAAACTCTGGGAATTATTACACAACAGATTATTATTTTCCATGTAGCGGACGGGTCAAATTAAATTTTGGGTTAACTACGTATCTTGAATGATAAAACATCAAATTTTGAGGGGGGGGCGGGGGGGGGGGGGGGGGGGGGGGGGGGGGGGGGGGGGGGGTACAAAAAAATTCGTGCTCGATTCCTTAGGTTTGTTATTGAAAATAATGAAGCAATATGGCGTTTACCCGACAAGGATTAGAATTTTCCTCAGTTATGGAATTCCGTGCGATCACACAATGAAAGCGATCCAAAAAATAAGCTTTACAACAATTAGTTCACAACATTTGGGGGAAAACGCTGCATTTAGTAAGCTCGTTCAGTGCTTACAGTGTAAGGTTCAATGGTGATAGGTATGAGACTGGTTATCGAGGTGGTTCACGTTCCTTGGTGAACTGGAACTGTTTGACACTTTCTGGTCAGATTCGTGGTCTTAAATAGGCTGCTTAGGATGGTGATCATAAAAACACTGATTGATGAGTCTGACGTTTATAAATGGCGTCTCCTCATCTTCAAAGGTCATCGAGAGTAACCTGGTGGCAGTTTGACCGAATGACCGTCCTTATCATTTGTCAGGTTTACCGAAAAGTGGAAGAATGGGGGATAGTTGGTGATTTATCTGTCTTTCTTCAAAATCCGAATAACATCACATTTTACGATCACATGCAGCCGAAATCCTTCTCCAAATGACTTCATTTATGGCAGTCGCCATCAATTATGAGAGAAAGACCTTCGAACTTACTGATTAGAACTGACATGATTAGGAGTCCCACAGTCGGGAAACAGTTTTTATGGTTCCATAAAATTTCGTTTGTGTAGGAGCATACTGATCTTACTCAGCTCGCATATTTCATTGCCTCAAAGAATCACCTAAAAATGTCACTGAAAACCCGACACTGAAAACAATCTCCGCATTTCAGAATCCATAAATCGTTGTTTCTCCGCAAAATAAAAGTTTAGTCATTTCTCAATGTCTTTCTACTTCTGAACAACGTAAAGCAATGGAAATATTTTTCTGATTAACTATGAAAGTGCGGACTCCTAATTGGATTTCAATTGAAACCCCCCAATTCCATCAATTTTCCAAAGGGAACCTTTTTGAAGAACGAAATCAGATGGTACCGCTACAAAGTTGTATTCGTTAATCGAAATGTCCACATGCTTCTTGCATTCCAGAACTCTCTGGCGTCGGACCACTAGTTGCGTGTGCTCATGCGCAAAAAAAACGTTAACTTCCTGGAACTATGCTTCCTCTCTTAATGGTCCGATCTCAAATTCGGAGGTTAGTTGGAGGCTAGCTCAAAAACAATTGACCAACCAAACCAGAAAACCGGAGACAGTGAAAACGTTGTCCATCTCCACGAAAATAAAGAGTTAAAAGTTAAATCGATTTCGATGGTCATCAATGTCATCATCAGTGAAAAACATTGTTCCTGTTCGTTTCTAATGATGCCTGACCGTCAAATCAAATAAAATTTCCAACTCATCATTTTCGTGGAAATAAACAACGTTTTCATTGGCTCCGCTCTCTTAAATAGGTACCTAGCGGATATATGGTATCTGATCATCTTGTTGGAACTTGTTATCTGCTATCTGATTGGCTAGTATCACTTCTATAGGTCCACACCTAATTGGTTATGTTCACCCTGAAGTTCTCAAGATTAGCCTTACTGTTTGAAAATGCTCAATGGAAATTACGTGATTCCATTTTCAAACGACCTTTTTTGAAAACATTCCATATAATGGTACCTATAGTGTTTCTTACGGTTTTGAATAGAGTGAGATTTGTGGGATCGTTGCGACATTTTTGGTGGCAATCAGCTTTTATTTATGGCTTCATATGTTAATTATATGCTATTTCTTAATGTGTCCTTTATTCGAAATGCTTTATAGGATGGCCAATCTGAGAGGAGAAAAATACTCGAAGATTTATGTCATTTCAATTTAAATGTATTTTCTGCATTCAATTATCCAACCCGAAGATATATTTGGTGTTGAAGCACAGAAAATAACGACTCCGAGGTCAATTTGAGGTCAGTTTGGGTTTGGTGTTGACATTTACTTTTTTTGAGTGCTGAATCCAATGAAAAAATTCCCAGCTCGATAGGCCCGCGGGAATTGGGTCATACTGACCCGAAAACCTACAATTTAGTCACATCTTGGTTCTGGGATGAGACAGGATGGAAGAAAGTTGTACTGCTTTCTTAGAACATCTATAATTATTGTCAATGAAAAATATACTATTAGCACAACGAAACAGCAACGTATATTATTAACTTATAATTAATGTAATTTAAGTTATATATGGGATTGTAGCTTGGGCTGCAACATTTAAAAATAAACTCAATCCGCTATTTATAACGCAAAAGGCATTAATAAAAACCCTTCAAAAAAAAACCTAGACTATATCCTACGGAAACATTGTTTGCCTCCTTCAAAGTTCTGAAAATAGAAAATTTGCATGAAAAAACTACAATTATATTCACGTATAAAATGTTCTTAGAAACTAACATTGCTAGATCACAAACAAATAATAGAAGCACCTACCCACTTGACGTCGAGGCCAGAAATACCAGACTAG
>JAEMON010000001.1:91101839-91119795 GCA_030264115.1 Lygus lineolaris | reverse complement strand
ACATTGAAGTAGAAAAATAAACTGAAGAAACCGCTACAAATCGCAATGGATTTTGGCAGTGGGCACAAGTTTCGCACTAGCCAATGTCGATACAGACCACGTGAGAATGCTGCTGCTGTGGCGATGCCTATTTCGTTGCGTGAAGTCTTGTCGTCGAACAAGGGTTTGAGCCATGTTAAACACGGGGGGTCCAGGGTGGCAGAGCCCCCCTGGCTCGCGTAGCGATGACAGCCACGGGCATAGGTGACTCATGTCGAACAAGGGCTAGACGAGCGAAGCGAGCTACTCATGTCAAAGGAACCTAATGATAGCAACCCCTTGTTATATACTTATTTTTATTTTTTATTTTTTAAATAATCTTCCCGTCTGTTACTCCCATACAATTAACGGTTTCTATGAAATTCACAGAAATTAACTACGCTTTTTATATTTATGATCAAACAATATCAAAATTGGTACCTGAATAATTTTTTTCAACTGTTACATAGCGTTGGCAGCCACACATACTCACATCCAGGTTAGCACCAACGCAACCCCTCAAAGCCTATCCTGCCAGATCTAAAACTTTATTTATTTCTTAAGATACGACTCAAAGATTAGCCACCATACTACTATCTAAGGCTGAGGAAAGTAGTGTGAAGCCTCGCACCAGATGTTTTATCTTTATTTCACTTTTATGCTTAGAGTCTTGAAAATTCTAACCAAATCAGTAAGTCATTATTAGTGTGATTATTTGTTTTGAAAAAGGTAACAAATGACTGAATGGCTGTACCCGGGTCAATCAGAAATATATCGCAACGAACAACCTAAGCCACATGGGTCTTAAACCAAGGCTGCTATATTGGTAGAGTGGTTGTACAGTGCTCCACCATAAGATCGTGCGACGTCATTTTAGCTTTTGAGCTTGATAAGCTGAGATACCTGCCTTTGATCATGAATACATTTGACTTAACTATATGCTTGATAACTCCGCAGACTGGAGCAATGGAATCACAATACGCCATAAAAACCGGACAATTGGTGGACCTCAGTGAGCAGCAGCTAGTGGACTGCGAGACGAGCGACAACGGTTGCCATGGTGGTAATAGTGCAAACGCGTACAACTACCTCATTGAGAAAGGCCAGATGCCAGATTCCGACTATCCCTACGTTGCAATGGTAATTTAGATTTATTTAGACATACCTATAGTTGTCTTGGAATGCATCACATAAAAACTTACATTCATGCAGCATGAGTTGATGAGCGAATTTTCAAAGAGTAATTTTACCCGATTTGGTGGGTTATTCTTATAGGAAATTTCACGCTGATCCCGAATATACCATATGTTCCTATGTTTAGATAATAATTTACACCAAAAACCTCAAAAAACACGTTTTTTAGCGATTTTTGAAACTAAATTTTCAAAATTTGACCCCTTGGAGTACTCCAAAAATTCTGGCCAACAAACTCATACCTCCTTTTGATATTATTGACATTTTAAAAATTTTTCGGATATTTATCTCGATTCCTCAGTCTCTCAGTCTCTAACAATAATTTTTTGAAGGGAACTTGAAGGTGAAAAATGAGCCCGAAAAGTTAATTTCGTCAAATCTTCACAACTGCCTGTTTTTCAAACGCTCATTAGACCCCATAAATTCAGCGATAAGTTATGGCCTGTAAGCCTTAAAAAATGCGCAAAAGCCTCAGCTTTCCAAAGGTATAGTCAGTTTTTATTGTTTAGAGGACACTTTTTTGAGAAAATCGAGTTTCTATACGGAAAAACGTGTGTTTTTCAAGGGAATCGAGTGTTTTAGGGTGTCGACGACCTGACCATGACTTGAGGGGTTGAGTATCGTTCTCCAGGTAATTTTTCACGATGAATCGATTAGTGACACTCCCGATTCATTTTGACTGGTAAAAAATTGATTTTTCGGTAAAAATAGTGCATTTTTGGACATACTAGCACATCCAACTCATTTTTAAGTGATATTTGTGTGTTGATTGCATTTTTCAAATAATTATTGCTAAGATTTACCTCAATAGTTCACTAGCTCAACAAAATATGGTTTTGATATGCTGGTAGGTCCAATACTCCACTATTTTCATCGAAAAATCAATTTTTTACCAGTCAAAATGAGTCGGGAGTGTCACTAATCGATTCAGCGTGAAAAATTACCTGGAGAACGATACTCAACTCCTCAAGTCATGGCCACAAGTTTTGAAGCCATTGCAATAGCTACATTTTCTTCGAAAATTCGCTAAAACATGAAAACCACTTCCATCAATCCGAATGTTGCATAGTTTGTTGTCCCATCTGCCAAGCTTCCAGAAATAAGGTGATGGACGGTTTGTACCTTTTCGTAACTAGTGATTAGATTAATCAGCTTAGCTAAGCAGGGTTGCAAGTTCAGACCTGATCGTTCTAATCGCCGTAGCTTTCACGAATCGAGAATGTACTAGTCGAAATGACAAGGTAAATATTTTTCACCGTCACAACGTTTACCAAAATTATTAAAATTCTAGACTCGGTTCCACAACTATTGATATAAATAGTGTGTTCACACTTGAGTTGGATAGAGAACCTTCTAGGAATCGATTATACAACTAATTTCCAACGAAAAAGTCCCCTACTTTTTTTTTAACCCTGATTTTCCCGAGTTTTTTAACTTTTAAGATTTTTTTACTCTTGTTTTCGACTTTACGCCACTAACTACGCCATAACACCCTTAATTTATTGTTTGAAATCAAAAGTAAGGACAACGTTGGAAATAGCGTTGAATTTCCAATCTCCCTGGTGTATTATAAAGGAGATTCAGCGGGTGAGAAATTGGAATAAAGTGAGAGTTTTCTCAAGTTTTTACATTCACAATTTTTCCCGAGTGTTTGGGTGTTTACGACTAGACCACAGCTAGAAGAGTTTACTATTGTTTTCGACGTGATTTTTCCCGCTGAACCGAATGGTGACACTCCACATTCGTTCTGACTGTTTGAAAATTGATTTTCTGAGATAAAAACTGAATTTTTGGACTCGTATTTTGCTAATCAATGTTTAATAATTGAATTTTTACATATAATATTGCTCGGATTTACCTCAACTATTCACTAGCTCAGGAAAAACTGGGTCACATGTGGTGGTATGTCCATAAATGAATCACTTTTCTAACAGTCAGAATATATATGAAGTGTCTAGCCATGGTCAAGTCGTATAACACCTAACACTCGATTTCTTCGAGAAGAAGACCCACGTTTTTTGTTATTCAAACTTGATTTCCTCCCAAATTTACACAGTAAAATGAAAAATAACGACACTAACGAAAAGCTGAGATTTTTAGGAGAAAACATTTCTTGTTACGTGCGCGGGGATTCACGTATTTTATTGGAGACATTGGCATACGTAGAGCATTTGAAAAATAGTGGTTTAAAATTTTGAGAAAACTCCCACATTATTCCAAATTCCTGCCCGCTGAATCTTCTGTAAACGTTTTTATAATGCAAATGGGAGATAGAAAATTGTGGCTCTTCCCAAGGGTGTTCTTGTTTTTGGTGTTACACAATAAACTGAGGGAGTTATGGAGAATCTAGTTAGTGGCGTAAAGTCGAACAAAATAGAAGTGGAAAAACTCACGGAAATGAGGCTACAAAAAACACACACAAAAAAAAAAAAAAAAAAAATACTAATAAGAGATAATTTTTGTTGGAAATTAGTTGTAGAATCGATTCCCAGATACATCAGTGTGACAACCCTGTAATGAACCTCAGTTCGCTTTCGGCTGTCTGTAGCGTGGTTAGCGCTCCCGACTGAAACACCTGCCATCTGCCGAATTCCTTTGTGTGTAGGAAATCGATCCCAAACGAGTGCAGCTTAATTTTTGAAACTACGACAACCCTGCATAGAAGCTGATGCTGCATTGTTGTTCTCTGGTCTCGTTTTCAGCAACAGAACTGTCAGTACCAACCAAATGAAGTGAAAGTGAGGATTTCAGCTTACTCAGGAATTAAACCTGGAGATGAAGACGCCTTGCAGGACGCCATAGCAAACGTGGGTCCGATCACTGTTGCGATTGATGCCACTTCCCTTCCCTATTATGCTGGAGGTGAGCTTATCATTCAGTATTTTTGCTAGATTCCTTAATATCAGAGGATGTCAGAAGTGGCTTCATCATCAATGTTGTATCCCTAATGTAAATCCAATCGTATAATCAACTCATCATCCGGTATTATACCCTGCTTGCAGGTATTTACGATCCACCCTCCTGCAGCAGCACCAAACTCGATCACGAAGTTCTGGCCGTCGGATATGGCGCTGATGACCGGGGGAATCAGTACTACATCGTGAAGAACTCTTGGGGTTCCTATTGGGGGACGGGTGGTTACTTCCTGCTTAGCAGGAACAAC
The DNA here is from genome assembly GCA_030264115.1 of Lygus lineolaris. Classification (NCBI taxonomy): domain Eukaryota; kingdom Metazoa; phylum Arthropoda; class Insecta; order Hemiptera; family Miridae; genus Lygus; species Lygus lineolaris. The sequence continues at coordinate 91,115,420 of JAEMON010000001.1, read as the reverse complement.
AACAACAAGTGTGGAATTGCCACCGATGCTACTTACCCCGTTATGTAACATCAGAATACTTCGTTGACACCAACAAAAATTGTGATACCAAGTAATACAACACCTGAAGCAGAATAACATCGTGTTTTCTTTAATAAGAGTTCAGAGGGGGGTCTCAAAAATATAAACACAGCATATGCAGTTACCCAATTGCCCATTCGATAATCATATTGTATTCAAAGAAATGTGTTATTCATTAATTTTGACGTGGATTTAATATGTATTTATACGTGTTTTAGTTAAGTTTACATACTGATCATTGTCGTAAAATGTCATTAATTTATTGTCCGCAAAATTATAAGATCTATTTATCTATCAAGAAGGCCCAAGGTTACTGCTCGCTCACCAGGGTTTCCATAGTGGGAGAATTTCCCTTTTTTAGGGGAAACAGCATTCCCCGGGGGGAAAAAGAGGAAATTGGAAGAATAGGAATTCACTACCATTACTTTTACCTAAGCTTCAATTTTTGGAGAAATAATATCTTGTGCCTAATACTTCGTCCTCAATATAAATTAAATATACCTTAGAAATAGGCAAATTAGCTTGGATATCTTTATTTATTTATTTATTTGATCATAGAACGGGCGAAGATTAATATACAGAGTTTATAATTATATAAATGATGGTACAGTTGACAGCAGGGATACATAATGGGAACGTCAAACAATACTTGAACTTCATTAGCCCCTGAGGAAAGTAGTGTGAAGCCTCGCACCAGATGTTTTCCCCTCAATTTACGGAGTTGAATTTGATTATACCGTGGGAAAGCTGACGTATCGAGAAAGTTTTTCCCGTCTCCAGACAGTGATTAGAAGGCGACGATCGAGACCAACAGCCGATCAATGGAACTGGTGGTCTCAAAAAATCAGGCGACGTCAATGTTTAGGGTTATTTTGACCCTTCAGTAATATTTTGAGGAATTTTGGTTTGATATTGGGGAGATAGGAAATTTTATGTTCTTTCCAACGGTATAATCAATTTTAATTTTCCATGGTATCCAAAAAGAGTTACAACAGTTTTAGTGAGACAAGGTCGGAAACACGAAAAAATCTTAAAATGAAAAAAGTTCCATTCATGCAGCATGAGTTCATATGAGCGAATTTTCAAAAATAATTTCAACCGCTTCGGTGGGTGATTCTTATAGGAAATTCCACGCTGATTCCGAATATACCATATATTCCTATGTTTAGCATAGTACCTAATTCACACCAAAAACTTCAAAAAACACGTTTTTTTTTTTTTTTTAAGCGATATTTGACTCTTTTTTCAAAATTTGGCCCTTTGGAGTACACCAAAAATGCTGGCCATCGAACTCATCCTTTGTTTTGATATAATTAACATTTTAAAATTTTTTTGGATTTTTATCTCGATTCCTCGGGCAGGTATCGTCTGGAGTGACACACATATAAATATATAAATAAATATATGTCTACATGTAAACAAGTGTTAAATTTCAGGAATCGTTTTAGAATGGTCTGAAACGGATTTCCATGAAGAATATTTTCAAAAATTTGCGTTACAAAAATTTTGAAGCCATTGCAATAGCTTCATTTTCTTCGAAAATTCGCTAAAGTTTCGGGGTTTTATGGGGTTTTCTGAAGAAAATGTCAGAGGACAAAAGTTGTAGCAAATTAGTTGTAGAATCGATCCTTTGAAGGAATGACACCTGTTAGACACCCTGTATATACGAGTATAAAGTTGTGTTTTGAGGTTTCTGGCGCAAACCCTTATCTTGAACATAGTAACATAAATATGGTATATTCGGAATCAGCGTGAAATTTCCTATGAGAATCACCCACCAAATCGGTTAAAATTATTCTTTGAAAATTAGATCATCAACTCAAGCTGCATGAATGGAACTTTATAGTAATAGATTACCGCTAGAAGTATAATTTTCTGGTAGTATACTGCCGATGGTAGTGAAACAATCCGGCTTAATTAGTAATGGAATATGCTAATGATAGTGTACTGTTACACTGGTAGTGATATAATCAGGCTTTTAAAATTATACATTACTGTCATTACTAATGGTAGTGTTGGGGTACCTACTAAATAATTAGATATGATAAAAATCTGACTCCAAAGAATACAAGTAGGTTTCAACAAAAATTGTATTAAGAAAAAATGAAATTGTACCGAACGAAATCAAAACAGTTAGTAACGAGATTTTGGGAATCAACTAAACTTGAATTTCGTGAACACATGATTGAAACATAATTTTGTGAAAACTAAACTGTAGCATCCGCTACAGGAGTCCCCCTCCAGCAAAGACGACTCTCTTGCGACAGGCAGTAGGTATAGGCGGCGGCGATTTCTGAGTACTTGCTAACTCCGGATTTTCACCAAGGATAAAGGCTGGCTTCAGTCTGTCGATTGAGATAGCTTTTTCCTTGCCGTTGATGTTCAACCGAAAAATCTTCTCACCACGCTCAAGGACTGGGTAGGGGTCATCATATGGGGGCTGAAGTGGACGACGTACAGCATCATGGCGGACGAATACATGGGATGCAGAGGACAGCTCTTTATGCACAAACGTGCGTGTTGAACCATGTAGAGCTACCGGCACTGGTCGAAGTTGGTCCATGTTCCGAGCCAGACGACCAACGAGATTGGCTGGGTCTTCCGTTTGCGGAGGTGGTGGCTCTACGAACTGTCCAGGGAGTCGCAGGGTTGTCCCATATACCAATTCGGCTGACGATCGCTGCAAGTCTTCGTTAACTGCTGAGCGGAGACCAAGGAGAATAACTGGGAGGATTTCAACCCAGTGTTCTGTGGCATGGCACTTGATAGCTGCCTTGAGGCTCCGGTGCCATCGTTCAATCATGCCATTTGCTGCAGGATGAAAGGCAGTGGTGTGGATACGTCGAGATCATAGAATGCGTCTCAAATCGCGAAACATGGATGACTCGAACTGTCGACCTTGATCTGTTGAGATTCGCAAGGGAACACCAAAACGACTAATCCATCCCATGCAAAACGTTTGAGCGACTGATTCAGCAGTGATATCACAAATTGGCATACATTCGGGCCATCGAGTGTAACGATCGATGCATGTCACGCAATAACGATAACCCTGACTCGATGGGAGTGGCCCAACAATGTCCAGGTGAACATGTGAAAAACGTTCATCCGGCGTTGTGAAAGAACCTGGTGGACTTATGGTATGGCGCTGTACCTTACTTGACTGGCATTGAAGACAACTGCGAACCCATGTGTTGCAGTCTTTGGCCATGGATGGCCATAGGAAACGTGCTTTGAGGAGCTTCAAGGTACCCCTCATGCCAGGATGTGCCAAACCATGTATGAGATCGAACGCAGCTCGCCGAAAACGTGAAGTTAGGAATGGACGAACCATACCTGTTGAAGTGTCACAAAATATAGGTACATCTGAATTATACATACAAATTTTGGAGAATTGAAAAGAATTTTCTGCATGTATGAGATCTTGGAGCTCTTTATCACTCTCCTGATCTACTGCTAATTTCTCCCAATCAATATTCTGGACAGACCCCACTTCCTCAATCCTTGAGAGGGCATCAGCGACCATGTTGTCTTTGCTGGAAATGTGTCGGATGAGATCGCTCACTTGAGAAAGCACATCGCTGGAAATGGCGCCGACGAGAGTATGGTACTTGGTTGTGTCATTGGTGATACCTGCATTGAAAAACTTTGATTCGATTTGGCGAGACCACAACCTCGGGTTGGCCCTCCAGAAAGGTGGAACTTTGATTGCAACCCGCTCGATTCTGTTTACATCTTCTTGAGCTGGCACACCTGGACCTGGTACTTGCGTACGTCGTGTTCTTCCATTTTTAGTCGGGGGTCACCACTTGTTGGGGTACCTACTAAATAATTGAATATGATAAAAATCTGACTCCAAATAATTTAAGTAGGTTTCAACAAAAATTGTATTAAGAAAAAATGAAATTGTACCGAACGAAATCAAAACAGTTAGTGACGAGATTTTGGGAATCAACTAAACTTGAATTTGGTGAACACATGATTGAAACATAATTTTGTGAAAACTAAACTGTAGCATCCGCTACAGTCGTATACTCTCACTCTTACTGATAGTGATAGCGACAGTATACTCGAACTGGAATCTAAAGTACCTAATCCCTACACCAGGCAAGAGTTGCGTTATGAAATCGGATCACAGGGAAGGGGTTTACGGGACGATTCACCGTAAGAGAAGTTTCCGATGAGAGTCGGGATATGATGGGGCGGGAGAGGATGAGTAGGAGTCGAGGGAGATCTCGTTCCACTACACGGATTTCCATAGGAAGCACCTGAAGAGGATGATGAGGAAAGCCACGAGGCTAACCTTCCTTCTCGTTTTCCGTTCTCCAGAGTCGATCGGTCAGGAAGGGCAAGGCGAGATGGGGCGGAGGTGAGGAGGAGTTGAGGAGGAGGTGAGGAGGAGGTGAGGAGGAGGTGAGGGGGACACGAGGCTCAGGGGCTTTCGCGTGAGAACTGACGCTCCCCACGACGCCAACGGCTTAGACTTCCCCTCTGACGAGGTGGAGATAAATTACCTTTCCTTCTCCCGCGCTTTACCATCACTTACACCTGAAATTACTGCGTACTGTCATGATAGAAAGCCGTCAGACGCCCGCGTTTCACGATTATGAAACGCTAACACACCAAACAACCATTTGACCTTGTTTGAGCATCTCATACGGCTGTCATAATAGCCAACAATCGTGAAGCAGCGAGGGCGTCGCTATGGACAACCACCACCTACTAAAGAAAGAGCCAGAATGAAACTAAGTATTCGGAAGACTGCAGACTACTTTTGCATCAACACTACCTAGTTTTTTTTCTAGTTTTAGCTCATTTTCGAAGAGAATGAAGCTATTGCAATGGCTTCAACATTTTAGTAATGCAAATTTTTGAAAACTTCCTTAATCGAAATCCGTTTCAGACCATTCTAAAACGATTCCTGAAATTTAGACTTTTAGCGAATTTTCAAAGAAAATGAAGCTATTGCAATGGCGTCAAAATTGTTGTAATGCAAATTTTTGAACATTTTCTTTATAGAAATCCGTTTCAGACCCTTCTAAAACGATTCCTGAAATTGAACAATTTTATATATATATATAATATTTATTTATTTATATATTCATATATGTGTCAATCCAGACGATATCTGCCCGAGGGATCGAGATAAAAAATCCGAAAAAATTTTAAAATGTTAATTATATCAAAAGGATGAGTTTTTTGGCCAGAATTTTTGGAGTACTCCAAAGGGTCAAATTTTGAAAATTTAGAGTCAAAAATCGCTGAAAAACGTGTTTTTTTTAAAAAGGTTTTTAGTGTGAATTACCATCCTAAACAGAAGGAACATATATGGTATATTCGGAATCAGTGTGAAATTTCCTATAAGAACCACCCACCGAATCGGTTGAAAGTATTCTTTGAAAATTAGCTCATCAACTCATTCTGCATGAATGGACCTTTTTTCTATATACTTGTGTATATGTACATATTTCATTGTAATTATTTAGAAGTACATGTTAACTTAAAAGTTTCAGATATCGTTCGGAGTGATATATATAGGTAATTACAATTGAGAATGCTGCATTTCGTTGAATATCTGTTCAAACATGTTGCTCTCCTTACAGCAAAATCATTCTTCGTATTTTAGGGAGTGTTTTGTCATTTGCAATGTGTGTTGCCAATATATATATATATATATAAAATATATATATCATATATATTATATATATACAATATATAATATAATATAATATATATAATATATAAATAAGGCTGTTGGGAAAAGTTACATAATGGTGATGTTGAACACTCGTTTTCGGTCACTATTGTGCCCTGAAACTCGTTTTTTCCAGATTTGTATAGTCTCTCCATAGTAAACTATAGGTTAAAACTTGATTGGCAAGGAATTTGATAAACTATATTGCGGTTTTCATCTATTTTAATTTGGTCTTTCATATTTGAGAACAATTTTTGATTACTGTTCTAATTGGTAAATGCAATTTTGATATTAGGCTGGAATTTATTGATAGATTTCTGAATTTTGGAGGAAATTGGACCCAAATATTGTAGAGACTCAAATCTGGCTTGTGACTGATTTGGAGGAGTTGTTGAAATGTTATTATTCAGTTGGAAATTTGATTTATTGGAGGGCTGATCAGTTCGATTACGAATTATTCTTTTGATTAAAAATGAGGAAGATTGTTGGCAAGGAGTGTGATTTTTACTTCCTCTACTATTCTGCGTTATGGAATTGGGTGTGGGAGATCTTTTTGCGTCTGCTAAGCAAGTTTTCTGCTGTATTAAACTTGTATTTGAAAGGTTGGTTGGAATGAAAGATGACACTTCTTTTTCCAGCATTAATCGAATATGAGGATTGCAAAACGAGTTGAATTCTACTAAAAGCATTGCTGTCTTTGTGGGTAATTAAGAGGGAGTCGTCTACATACTTCTTGGCAAATAAAAATGTTGTTATCAAATTTAGGAATGACATGTGAGAAAATTTCTTGTGAGACAAGGTCGGCCAAATATGGGTTAACTGATAATCCCATTGGGGTTCCACTTTTTTGTTTGTATAGTTTCGATTGAAAAGTGAAATTGTTGGAACTCAGAATAAAGTAAATAATCTCCATGAATTTTTGGTATGTTGATTTCGGAGATGTAGAGTCGGAGTTGTATAGTGGGGGGGTTTGATCACTTAGGTACTTAATATTTTATTCATATTCTATTATGCACTGTATTATATATTTACTGTAAACCATAGTTTATTACTTACTTTACTTACTTGTGGAACTCTGTTTGTCTACTTGATGAAATAAAAAAATAAAAAACCATTCATCACTAATTATAAATTAAGATCTACCATACACCATGTACCATAGAATAATGATGCACCATGTACTATTACAAAAATTTCTCTTCATTCATGTTTGAAGGTGTGATTAGGGCCTCACAATGAAGCCGGAAACGTCAACGAAATGAACAAACCATTGACAAATCAAAAATTCCATTCATGCAGCATGAGTTGAAGATGGAATTTTCAAAGAATAATTTTAACCAATTCGTGGGTGATTCTCATGGGAAATTTCACACTTATTCCGAATATACCATATTATTTATGTCCCCATGTTTTAGATGGTAATTTACTCCAAAAACACAGTTTTTTGTAAAGCGATTTTCGACTCTAAATTTTCACAATTTGACCCCTCCAAAAATTCTGTTACACAACACCACACAACACAAAAAAGTATTAAATTTCAGGAATCGTTTTAGAATGGTCTGAAACGGATTTCCATGAAGAAAATTTTCAAAAATTTGCGTTACAACAATTTTGAAGCCATTGCAATAGCTTCATTTTCTTCGAAAATTCGCTAAAACGGTGTTGGCATGATTTACAAGGTAAAAGAACCTCGTACGATTCTACAAAGCTCCAGGAAATCAACCATCTCCAACAACTATCAGAGCTATCACTGAAATCTTTCAGTTTAACGAATAAAATGGAACAGCCGGAATTGCCCAATCGTAGACGCCTCAGATGAAGCAAGATGAATATGCAATTGCATGAAAATCCGGTGTCTAATTACGATGTACGAGTACATGCAAGAGATGTTCTTCGTTATTCCATAGTCGATACGCCAGACTATTGCGGAGTTGTGAGGTTAAGTCAGTCAGTTCATCAATGAAAGAAATCTTTAATCGACTGGTTGTAATCTGGGAAGCTGAGGGTTCACTAGAGTGCACTGAGTGGTGAGGTTTATTCCGGGCAACTTGGTTTAAAAATACGGAGGCAGTAAATTCCGGGAAGTCTAGAAGAGACTTGGTTTAGAAGAGTTGTGGGGCGGGGGGGGGGGGGGGGGGGGGGGGGGGGGGGGGGGGTAAAGGAAGGAAGCTGGAGCTCCAATCAGATAATTATCTTTATACGGCGGGATTCGGGCAACTATCCGCCAGCCCTACCAGTTCCGGTCGTGCCTCCTCTCAGGAAAGGGAGCGTTTTCTACAAACTTTGTTACCACCGGCTTATCAAACTTTGAAGAAGCCGAAGGAGAAGACGTAGGAGGGGAAGACAAAGAAGAAGAAAGGATGATGGTGAGGTTGGCGAGAGGGGGGAGGACTTGTTGAGCTGACTTTATTGGCGCAGTTAGAACACGAAAACTGAGGAGAATGCGGAGAGTTCGATGACTGATCGTACGAGGTGTTGATGGAAATGTGAAACGAAGAAGTAGTTTTAAAAATTTCCATTCATGCAGCTTGAGTTGATGAGCGAATTTTCAAAGAATTATTTCAACAGATTTTGTGGGTGATTCTTATAAGAGATTTCACGCTGATTCCGAATATACCATAATTATGTTCCTACGTTTAAGATGGTAATTTACACCAAAAACCTCGAAAAACACGTTTTAACCCCTTATTCTTCAAAATTAGACCCCTTGGAGTAGGTACCTCTTGGTGGCCTCGAGGAGCACTGTAGGACCAACCGTTCGCTTTCTATGATGACTTAATTGTTTATTGGAAAAATGAACAGAAACACGAGTGTGAATTGCAAATATATAATGAATAATGTAAATAATGAATGAGTCAACCTCTCGATATCATTATCACGGTAGGTATTACGGTAAGTTTGTAGATACCTATAAAATCATGTATTTCAACAACCGAAAAGTGTATGGGCTAATAGTTATGTAATTGTGACGAATCTCATCTGTCTGGATGTCTGTCTGTCTGTCTGATCTGTCTGTCTGTTAGATCTTTGCAGATGGGTGATCTATGTAGACAATTAATAAACCGTGGTGTAATATTTTTTATGGCCTCAGTGACGGTCTCAACTCCCTGGTCTTTGCGGAGTTCGTCATTTCTAATGTACCTGCCGGTGAGTGTTTACTATGCTTCTATTGTATTGTTTGGACTTTGAATGCCGCATTTGATCTGGCCGTACTGGAAAAAATAGAAGGAGGTGTACCGCAGAGAATCATCCTGCAGGCCTCCACTTCATCTAATGGACACATGTGACGTCCCAAACACTAATGGAACATGTAAACCTACCTTTGCTTATGGTCGCCGACTCGGTACGAGTACCAATAAAAAACTTCAGTAAGCTACCATTGCAGTTGGTAGCTTCAAAGAAATATAGACTGAAATTGAATGCAATTAAGTCCACACGTTTCAACTTCACTTGTATACAAAACAAATTAACCTAATTGGAGTTAACCTCATCATTTCGTACTCTCAGCGAAATAACCCGGTACGATTCTTGTTTCAAAGTTAAAGAGGAGAATCTCGAGAGAAGCAGAAAGAGCTGTCAATCAAGTACAGAAAGTTATATTGGCTGTTGGGCCGATTGGTACTCTAAGGTCAACTACCACAATAAAGAACTGATTGAGACAGTATTGATGACTATTAGGACCGATGGCTGCTATGAGGCTGTACAGTCAGAACAAATGCGCCACAAGATCTAAACATTTCAAAATAAGTACTCAGACGTACATTAAACACTCCCCTGTAGGTATATTAGAAATGACGAACTCCGAAAAGAACAGGGAGTCGAGACCGTCACTGAGACCATAAAAATGTTACACAACGGTTTATTATTTTTCTGCATAGATCTCCTATCTGAAAAGATCAAACAGACAGACATGACAGAGCAGAAAGACAGACATCCAGGCAGGTGACATTCGTCATAATTAACTATTCGCTATTTTCGGTTATTGAGTTCAATGATTTTATAGGTAGTACCTACAAACCTACCGTAATGATTATATCGAGTGGTTCACTCAGTCATTATTTATTTTGTGCAATGAGTACCTACCTAACTGTAATTATTATTACTCGAGAGTTGTGGGTCCTTCATAATGGTGAAAACGAAAGAAAATCGCATTTTGATCAGCTGACGTTTGAACGGCGATTGGCAAAATCGGAGATGCTGGTGTTGAACACATGAACCATGAACACATGAACCGTCCGCACACAACTGCTCTGGGTTGTTCTCCGTACTTCAAAGCCCATACCAAGGTGCCCCTTTATCCAGCCGACGGAAAATTTGGCATCACAGAAAATCTGATGACGGGAAAATCAATGTCAGAGGAAGATCAACAGGCATACCGCGAAAGAATGAAACGACAGTTTTTTTTCTTGTAAAAATTTTATCGCATTAAAATTACACTTATTAGCAATTTTGTTTTGATCAACATAAATGTTATAATTATTTGAATTACAAACACAACTAAGATACTTCACTTAGTCTCTTTTCTTATTTCAACGTATTTAGCTCTCTGCACTTGCGGAATCACTGATTTTACTCTCTCCCCAACTCAAAAATATCATTTACTGAACCAAATGTACGCCTTCCACCTCAGCTTTGCGTCCGGGATCATGCCCAAGTATTTGGCTTAATTGGCATGAAACGACAGTTTGATACCCGTCAGGAGCAGATTCATTAATTCGAAGAGGGTTGTTCCATCTTAATACAGTGTGGATTCAAAGGGAAAGATCCAATAGTCAAGGGTCCCTTCATTGTGAAGAATATTAAATGAATGAACGGCTATCTGAAATCAAGAAAGTCGCAGTGACAAACACTGTTTTATACCATTGCAGGTGCAATGCTACTTCTCTAAGTGGGTTAAGTCCCTCATTCCTTGCTGTCCTCGTTTCGTTCTTAACACGATGCATTTGACAAAGTTGAATTGGCACTTCTTGAGGCATTGAAGGCTGCTCTCGCGGCAGTTATTGGGTTCTCGATAGCTAGTCCTCCCAGCTTAGCTGGTATTTCAAAAATTGCATGCTCTGCCTCAGTAATCGAGCCAGGTACTCGCCCCAGTATGGCTGGTGTCAGGGTCTTCCTAATCGCGTTGGTTAGGGGTTGAAATTCATTGTTGCAGTCATCTACCACCTCATGAAAAAAAAAAAAAAAAACTAGATGATTACCTACTAGCACAATAACAGTTATGTAACTACTAACTTGTTACACTCAAATTCTTAAATAAAAACGACTCAATCTAAATTATCGCTGATGCATAAGCTATAGTTTATGGATGATTATAATCGGGATTCAGCAAGAAAACCAGGACTTCTTTATTCTCATCTGCATTCTTTATTCCCCTCGACGTTTCGGTTCAAGCGTGATCCATTCAGGTGACACCTAAGAGCACTTTGCCTCCATGGTATTGGGATCATCCACCTCTTACTGGTTTTTCATGTGGATGTTTTAATTAACTTGTTACCATTTACTTGTCTTAGCCAACTGGCATTTTAACGTGCTTTTTCCTCCTTTGTAGTAATGTACTCTTATTGATTATTGAGACTGAGTTTCATTCCCCCTCTATTTTTGCTTGTGCTTTCCCCACTTCTTGTCCAATTATTTAATGGTGTTATCCAGCTATTTTACAATGTTAGTATCAGTGTGTTCTATGATCCAAGTATCTCTTTCATGATTGGGGTCCTATTTTCTCACTGTTCCAATAGATGCATACTTTTTGTTAAATTTTTGTTTTCGATTTTGGTTCATTTCCTTTTTGTAGCTGGTGTGGAGTGCTGGACTCCCCAGTATGAGTTTTTTATGCTAATCAAATGCTTGGCTGATCTTGGGACTGTTTGCACTGAACCTCTTCTTCTTCTTGTTTGACTGCATTTGATCTGCTGATTTGATATAAAGGCATGTACCTTAGTTTGAAATACTAACCTGTTTTCATTGACTTGTAATATTAAAAATATTACATTTAGGACTTTGTTTTTGGACTTCTCTTAGGTGTCACCTGAAGATGGGTCACGCTTGACCCGAAACGTCGTACGGAAAACGAATGTAAGTGGAAGTCCTTGTTTTCTGGCTGAATCCCGATTATAATCATCCATAAACTATCCACTATGGAGCCAACCAATTCTACCACATTCCTTACAACATAAGCTACGTAGGCAGGCATATGATAATGATACATATTACCTGGGAGGTATATATAATGAGAACCCCCGGCCACAATCTCAGACTCGAAGCAGAAATATATTCCGAAGGGACGAGAAGTTGTTGGCAACAAAAGGTGAGACTTATCCAACTAGGCGCCGAACTGCAAGTGGTTATCTTGAGGTACAAATTAAAGTTACAAAGGAGTTTACCAGCCTCAGACTGCATTTTCAACGCTATAACATTCACCCTTTTGCAAATTTATTCAACTTCCAACAGTTTTCTTATACCGTTCCTGTTGAACAATCAAAAGTTCCTCCTCCACGCGCCCTCTGCGCTTCGAACTATTCGGTTCACCTCGTGAAGTTGGCAGTGCGATATCAGTGGGGGTAGAATTTCTGGGAGAACGAGAGGGAAGGTTTGCGGTTTTCGCGTGTGCTTCGAGAGTCTCTCGGGTCGTTAAAAATATGCCTAAAGCTGAGAAATTAATTAGTGAAACAGTGAATCAGAGTAATGTGAAGTTAGAAATGTTCGGTTGAGTGAAGGGGTGAGATGAAGAGGGGAGGGGGGACTTGGTAAACCGCGAGTCAAAAGCTAGACAGAAGAAAGTTGAATAGCGATCATGAAATCTTCAATAAACTACTTACCTACCAGCTGGATTACCCTTGCGTTATAGAAAAGTTATTCAATTAAATCTGAAAAATTCATTATAAAAAAAAAGGAAATCATTTTCAGCAAATTTTTGAAGGAAATGAAGCTATTGCAATGGCTTCACAATTTTAGTAATGCAAAATTTAAAAATTTTCTCCATGGAAATCCGTTTCAGACCATTCTAACACGATTCCAGATATTTAACACTTTTTTGTTGTTTTGTGTTGTGTAACAGAATTTTTGGATTACTCCAAGGGGTCAAATTGTGAAAATTTAATCAAAAATCGCTTCAAAAACGTGTTTTCGGTATAAATTACCATCTTAAACATAGGAACATAAATATGGTATATTCCAGAGGTTTAACACTTTTTCAAATAAGAGGCCTTCCCTAGTGGAGTTGACAAATGAAGCTACCTTTCACCTAGGGATGGGCGAGAGTCGATAGTTACTATTAAATTCAACCTACTAGTTACTACTACATTAAATTCTTCATTGGACAGGTATGTACGGTATAGGGGAAGCCACTATCGAAAAACTATCGATAGTATCGATATTTTTTAACCGATAGTACCAGCCTAGATAGTGCTGAACTATCGACTATCGCCCATCGCTACGGTTTCGCCGGAGATGGGCCTCATTAGTGACCGTTGATCGGCTTAGAGTTAATCGTCTTACTCAGGCGGAGCTGACCTGAGCCGCTGTAAATTATTACACAACGGTTCATTATCTTCTTCACAGATCACCCACCTGCAAAGATACATACGTCATGATGAATTGTTAAGTAGGTATTCTATTAGGCCATATCGACGGTGAAGTATTGAGACCTCGTATCTCCATTTTGCCTACTTTACAGGAGAGCGAAAAAACTTCCCTATTTATCTATAATTACGTCTATTTCAAGTTCCTTTCACCACTTTTTGTTATTTTGGCCTAGTTTTTGTTTTATGTACTCAATTTGATTCACACCAACCATTTAATAGTTTTACCGGAGATACGTGATCTCAATA
>JAEMON010000001.1:91026431-91038270 GCA_030264115.1 Lygus lineolaris | reverse complement strand
AGCGTTGTCTCCCCTAGGTGCTTGCCTACCGAGGCTAAGGAGTGCCACCTGGCCCTCATTTGTTTGGGGTTGTCTGGCCTAGGTGCTTGCCTGCCAAGGCTAAAGAGTACCACCTGCCCCTGATTGGTTTAGGGTTATCTCCACAATGAATCGATAAGGTTTGATATCGACAATAAAGATTTATTGTTGGTAGTATTTTGATGAGTTATTTGAAACTCTGATCAGAAGCTTAGATATAGCAGGCCGCGGATTCAACTTGAATGATCCTAATGCTATCAATGAATATTGTAATAATAACCTTAACCAAAACTAAAACCAATATCAACTAATAAGAACCAACTAAAAACTAAAAGCAAAAAAATTATGAAATACTAATGATCCTGATATCATTAACAATTCGCGCCCATCATAGAATACCATAATAAAAATAAGAACTAACTTAATATGATCCTATCGCTACCAAATTATAGAATAATAACCTAAATAACCTTAAAAATTTAATTAACCTTAACGTCGAAAATAACCTCAGTTCCAGAAAACTTGAATAAAAGCCTTAATGGTGACCTTAATAACCGGATTCAGTTCCCCCAGAGTAATGAATCAATAAGAATCATGAGAAAGCTGAGGAATAATTCGTAGGACGAAACTGGGAAGCATATTATTGGGTATTGTAGGAATAGGCGCTACTTATTCAAGTGCTTGGTTGAAATATCGTTGTATCGGAATGTGAATCAAGGAAGGGTGTTGGGGGGGGGGGGGGGGGGGGGGGGGGGGGGGGGGGGTTACAGCTTATCATAAGTTACAGCTCACGATCCTGTGATCCAACGTCGCGATCCTGACAGGATCAGGCGATATACGACCCTCGGATACCCTAAACCTAACTTTACACTACATATTAAACGATACATACTGAACTACAAGAACTAACGATATGATCACTGAGCGAACTAAAAACTAGAAGCAATCAACTTATGGAATAATGATCTCAATCATTGCCACTGAATTCATTAATGACGGGCTCGGGAAGCGTCCTAACCCCAAAACATGCCCTACCCCCAACCCGACCCTATCACACCTCAGAAACCTTTGTATTTTTTTCATGTTTGGAATTTCTTCGATGTACGTATGTTATACAATCACGACTTTACCATGTGAATCATAATTGTATGTTCACTCCAACTAGAGAAAACTTAAAATTATGAATCACATCGTGAAGTATGTAATTATGATTGTATCACATACGTACATCGAGAAATTCTCAGAATCACAAACGTGAAAAATAGTACACAGAATTTTGAGCTGCGTTGGGGCATAGTTGGGACGCTTCCCAAGCGTCCTTAACGATTAACCTGTAGTAAACTACCATGATGAAACTAAGAACTAACTTAAAATGATCCTTTTGCTATCAAATTATAGAATGATATCCTAAATAACCTTAAACATCTAATTAACCTTAATAACGTCGAAGATAGCCCCAGTTGCAAAAAACGTGAATAAAAACCTTAATAATAACATTAATAACCGGACACAGATCACAATTTACATGAAAAAAATGAACCAATAATAATGATATGGAAGATGAGGAATAATTCGTCGGACAACACCTAGCAGCGTTAAGGGCGCTCGGGAAGCGTCCCAACCCCAAAACAAGCCCAACCCCCAACCCGACCCCAACACACCTCAGAATCCTCGGCATTTTCTTCACGTTTGTAATTTGGACAATTCGTCAATGTACGTTTGTTATACAATAAAAAACTACATACATTTCTATGTGAATTATAATTCTAAGTTTTCTAGAAGACCTAAAACTATGATTCACATCGTAAAGTATGTAATTATGATTGTATTACATACATACTTCGAAATTCTTAACATCACAAACGTGAAAAATATTACACAGAATTTTGAGCTGTGTTGGGGCTTGGTTGGGACGCTTTACAAGCGTCCTTAACGATTAACCTATAGTAAACTACCATGATGAACTAAGAACTAACTTAATATATGATCCTATTGCTAAAAAATTGTATAATGATAACCTAAATAATCACGAAATCTCATCAACCTCGATAAACTCAATAATACCAGTAATTATAAACAAAACCTCAATTTCTGAAAAACCTAATAGTAAACTGGATAACCAAACTCGGCCAGCTATCACAGTTTACAACAACAAATCAGAGAGTGATGAGAAATCGAGCAATGATCAATTGTCCAAGCCTAATAAACCTAACACAATTAATAACCTGAGAAAATTGCAAATTAACCTAGTATACTGAGCTATCATAGTTCTGTTCCAACTAGCCAAGGCGTAGTTGATATTCGAACATTTCAGATGCACAGAACCTTCCTGTACACTCTTGTCAACTTTTTTTTTTTTTTTAATTTTTTTTTGTCGATGAGAGTGTGCCCAGAAGTATTTTCGTTGCTCAAATATTCGAATATTAACTGCACCGCCGCAAGTTGGAACATAACTCATGAGGAACCTAAGATGAAAATCGTCGTTCGAAACCGGGAATCATACTAACAGGTACTATACATACAGTGGTTGGGTGACCTATTGTCGTTGGTGAGGAATAATTCGTCGGAAACCTGGGAGCATATTATTGGGTACTGTAGGTACTATAGGTACTACTGATTCAGGTGATTGGGTGAAATATCGTTGAATCGGAATGTGGGTTTATCCAAAGAGTGAAAAACGACCTTTAAGTGGTTACAGCTTATCATCAATGATCAATTGTCCAAGCTTAATAACCCTAACAAACCTAATAACCTAAGAAAATTACCAATTAACCTAGTATACTGAGCTATCATAGTTCTGTTTCAAGTAGCCAAGAGGCAGTAGATATTCGAAAAATTTAGATGCGCACAACCTTCCAGTACACTCTTCTCGACATTTTTTTTTTTTTTATTTTTTTTTTTTGTCGATGAGAGTGTGCCCAGAAGTATTTTCGTTGCTCAAATATTCGAATATTAACTGCACCGCTGCATGTTGGAACATAACTCATGAGGAACCTAAGATGAAAATCGTCGTTCGAAACCTGGAATCATACTAATAGGTAGTATACATACAGTGGTTGGGTGACCTATTGTCGTCGGTGAGGAATAATTCGTCGGAAACCTGGGAGCATATTATTGGGTACTGTAGGTACTATAGGTACTACTGATTCAGGTGATTGGGTGAAATATCGTTGAATCGGAATGTGGGTTTATCCAAAGAGTGAAAAACGACCTTTAAGTGGTTACAGCTTATCATCAATGATCAATTGTCCAAGTCTACTAACCCTAAAAAACTTAATAACCTGAGAAAATTGCCAATTAACCTAGTATACTGAGCTATCATAGTTCTGTTCCCACTTGCCAAGGCGTAATTGATATCCGAACATTTCAGATGCACAGACCTGAACCTTCCATGAACCTTGCATGAACCTTCCTGTACACTCTTGTCAACTTTTTTTTTTTTTAATTTTTTTTTGTCGATGAGAGTGTGCCCAGAAGTATTTTCGTTGCTCAAATATTCGAATATTAACTGCACCGCTGCATGTTGGAACATAACTCATGAGGAACCTAAGATGAAAATCGTCGTTCGAAACCTGGAATCATACTAATAGGTACTATACATACAGAGGTTGGGTGTCCTATTGTCGTCGGTGAGGAATAATTCGTCGGAAACCTGGGAGCATATTATTGGGTACTGTAGGTACTATAGGTACTACTGATTCAAGTGATTGGGTGAAATATCGTTGAATCGGAATGTGAATGGTTTATCCAAAGAGTGAAAAACGACCTCATCAATGATCAATTGTCCAAGCTTAATAACCCTAACAAACCTAATAACCTAAGAAAATTACCAATTAACCTAGTATACTGAGCTATCATAGTTCTGTTTCAAGTAGCCAAGAGGCAGTAGATATTCGAATATTTTACATGCGCACAACCTTCCTGTACACTCTTCTCGACTTTTTTTTTTGTCGATGGGAGTGTGCCCAGAAGTATTTTCGTTGCTCAAATATTCGAATATTAACTGCACCGCTGCATGTTGGAACATAACTCATGAGGAACCTAAGATGAAAATCGTCGTTCGAAACCTGGAATCATACTAATAGGTACTATACATACAGTGGTTGGGTGACCTATTGTCGTCGGTGAGGAATAATTCGTCGGAAACCTGGGAGCATATTATTGGGTACTGTAGGTACTATAGGTACTACTGATTCAAGTGATTGGGTGAAATATCGTTGAATCGGAATGTGAATGGTTTATCCAAAGAGTGAAAAACGACCTTTAAGTGGTTCCAGCTTATCATCAATGATCAATTGTCCAAGCTTAATAACCCTAACAAACTTAATAACCTAAGAAAATCAATTAACCTAGTATGCTGAGCTATCATAGTTCTGTTTCAAGTAGCCAACGTGCAGTTGATATTCGAATATTTTAGATGCGCACAACCTTCCCGTACACTCTTGTCAACATTTTTTTTCTTTTTAAATTTTTTTTTTGCCGATGAGAGTGGGCCCAGAAGTATTTTCGTTGCTCAAATATTCGAATATTAACTGCACCGCCGCAAGTTTGAACATAACTCATGAGGAAACTAAGATGAAAATCGTCGTTCGAAACATGGAATCATACTAATTGGTACGATACATACAGTGGTTGGGTGACCTATTGTCGTCGGTGAGGAATAATTCGTCGGAAACCTGGGAGCATATTATTGGGTACTGTAGGTACTATAGGTACTACTGATTCAAGTGATTGGGTGAAATATCGTTGAATCGGAATGTGAATGGTTTATCCAAAGAGTGAAAAACGACCTTTAAGTGGTTACAGCTTATCATCTATGATCAATCGTCCTAGCCCAATAACCCTAACAAACTTAATAACCTGAGAAAATCGCCAATTAACCTAGTATACTGAGCTATCATAGTTCTGTTTCAAGTAGCCAAGGGGCAGTTGATATTCGAATATTTTAGATGCGTAAACCTTCCTGTACACTCTTGTCGACATTTTTCTTTTTTTTATTATTTTTTTTTTGGTCGATGAGAGTGTGCTCAGAAGGTTTTTCGTTGCTCAAATATTCGAATATTAACTGCACCGCCGCAAGTTTGAACATAACTCATGAGGAAACTAAGATATAAATCGTTTTTCGAAACCTGGAATTATACTAATAGGTACCATGCATATCGACACTCAAACAGTAATTATCATTGAATTTGTGGCAGGATTCATAGACGACCTTTGAGTTTTAAGGAGACCTTGAGATGGTCTTCAAGCGAATCCGTATTCCATATTCCGAGGAAACCACCTCATGGTCTCCTTGAAACTCGAGGACCGTCTATAAATCCCGCCTCAAGTGGTTCGGTGACCTATCGTCGTCGGTGAGGAATAATTCGTCGGAAAAAACCTGGAAGCATATTATTGGGTACTGTAGGTACTATAGGTGCTACTTATTCAAGTGCTTGGGTAAAATATCCTGTGAAAGACTACTTGTAAGTGGTTACGGCTTAACATGAGTTACAGCTATTGCGTATTAGACCCGAAAATGATATGAATCACGATCATAATAACTGGGGTCAGCGTCGCGATTCTGACATTATGGGGGGTTTCGCCTTGCCCAATCATCACCATCAATAAACGTACCGCCCGTGGATAGATTTGCAGAACGAGAGGGCAAACGGGGAAAATTTTGAATAAGACCCAAGAAAGGAGACAAAAAGAACACACAATTGGGATAAACTGTATCGGATTTTATCTAGCTATCACTGTTAATATTGTGTCGTTAGAAACCTAACCTGATATCACTGGATTCGTCAAACAACGTATGATAAACTACCTCTCTGAAACTAAAAATAATCAGGCCATTGTATCCTCGAAACCTTCATAACCCCAATAACCCTTACAAACCCTAATTACCTTAATAATAACCTTAAAAACTTACGAATTAACCTATAATATACTACCCCACTAAAACATGAACCTACTCAACATATCACGTATACATCCGGGATACCCCACGATTTGTTTTGGGTTGTCTCCCCTAGGTACTTGCCTGCCAAGGCTAAGGAGTGCCACCTGCCCCTGATTTGTTTAGGGTTATCCAATCGGTGCTTGCCTACCAAGGCAAGGAGTGCCACCTGCCCCTGATTTGTTTAGGGTTGTCTCCCCTAGGTGCTTGCCTACCAAGGCTAAGGAGTGCCACCCGCCCCTGATTTGTTTAGGGTTCTCTCCCCTAGGTGCTTGCCTACCAAGGCTAAGGAGTGCCACCTGCCCCTGAAATGCGAGCCTTAATAATCCAAACTATACATAATAACCTTAAATACTCACTAATAAACTAGGGTATACCGATCATTCATGGCGGAGCTGCAGTTGATATTCTAATACTTTAGTGGTTTATCTAAAGGGTGGAAAATTTAACGGAATATTACTTTAATGGAGTACTATTAGTCCAGTTATTCGAGGAGGGGATGACGTTTTTCGGAGCAGACACAGGAGTGTCCATTCTGTTGTCATAGATTTTTAAAGAGATCAAGGGAGAGCCATATTCAAAGTTCAACGTTGCGTTGCAGAACGCCGGCAAAACTTTGAGCACATTGAAATTGAAATTATATTATTAGCATATCTTCATTATTTAGCATTACCGTCGCTCTTTATTCTATTTCTGAGACTTCCCATGGGATTACTGCGCATACTACGTGTCGTCCAATCCCATCATTCCGTACAGATACAACTGCACGCTACCTGATTGGTGTAGGTGAAACCGATTTCATATCCATATTCTCCAAATCACTCTTCACCACCCCTTCGGTAGTGGGAAGATTCTTGCATTGAATCGTGTTAGCCTGTAACGCGCACATTTGGCGGCAAGCATGTATTCTTCGCCAATGCTCTCATTAGCTGGAAATTATATCGGAAATCATCCGTGAATCCAGTGAGTCGGCGGATCTCTGACATAACTTTCTTGTTTGTTATTTATCGCCTCCATCCTCAGCACAGGCTACATCTTCGATGGAACCATCCTGTTCGTTATTACTCTCCTCCATCGACTACATCCTCGGCAGATACATGTTCGATGGAAGCAATCTGATCGCTGTTAATCTCCTCCATCGCCTACATCCTTGGCTCTGGCTACACCTTCAATGGAACCATCCTGTTCGTTGTTACTCTCCTCCATCACCTACATCCGTGTCTCTGGCTACATCTTCGACTGATCGGTCTTGTTCGATCTTCAAGAGATCTTCAACTCTGGGTGTATCTTCGTCATTACCGTCTTGTTCTTTGTCCTTCGCCTCCATCCTCAGCACAGGCTACATCTCTGATGGAACCATCCTGTTCTTTGCTACTCTCCTCCATCTCCTACATCCTCGTCTCTGGCTACATCATCGAAGGATCGGTCTTGTTCGACGTTACTCGCCTCCATCACTTACATCTTCAACTCTGGGTGTATCTTCGACATAACCGCCTTGTTCTTCACTTCCATTCTCAGCACAGGCTACTTCTTTGATGGAACCATACTGTTCGTTGTTACTCGCCTCCATCACTTACATCTTCAACTCTTGGTGTATCTTCGACATAACCGTCTTGTTCGTTGTTCTTCTCCTCCATCCTCAGCACAGGCTACATCTTTGATGGAACCATCCTGTTCTTTGCTACTCTCCTCCATCACCTACATCCTTGTCTCTGGCTACATCTTCGACGGATCGGTCTTGTCGATGTTACTCGCCTCCATCACTTACATCTTCAACTCTGGGTGTATCTTCGACATAACCGTCTTGTTCGTTGTTCTTCGCCTCCATCCTCAGCACAGGCTACTTCTTTGATGGAACCATCCTGTTCGTTGTTACTCTCCTCCATCACCTACATCCTTGGCACTGGCTACACTTTCGATGGAACCATACTGTTCGTTGTTACATCTTTGTCTCTAGACTGTAAAGTCATTAAGATTCATTCATTCATTCACCTAAACCGATCAATTACAGCCTTTGCTTGTCAGCAGGTCCTAACCGCGCGCAATCAGATTGCAAACCTCAAACACTACACTACGCTACTATATACACACATGCCGACAAATGTGTCCATTGGAAGTTCAAACCTTCACATAACAAAATTTTGGTGCGGCTAGAATTGGAGAACATGGAGATAAAAATTTCACCAACCGGGTTTTGTTACCCAGATGGATGTTATGCGCTGGACATGACGACAATCGGTTACAAAATAGGCGCAGTGATCCTACATTCGAGATGGAATGTCTGGAACATGTATAAATAGAACGAAGAGTCCAAATCCGGCGCTAGAAGATTATAACAACGGATAAACTACTATAATGCACAAACAAACTACTTGTTATTCAAACTTGCTGTTCAAATATGGCCTACACTATTCAAATAACTATACCTAATCACAGCCGAGGTTTGCAAGAAAATACTTACTGAATAAATCCCAAATAAACTACCTTAACCTATCATGTGATTAAGTACTATGCCTTATAACATACTGTCCTCATTGTAATTCAACCGAATGTTATACTCACACCTATGTTACATTATGTTACACCTACTATGATATTTAAAAACTAATGAAAAGTATACCTACTGTAATAATTATTATTATCTGCTAAGTACGATCATTAATGACTGAGATACAATCTTGGGTATGGTTGGACACAAAAACTAAGAATCTAAGATCCCTCTGGACTATAGATCTACGTTTTTGTGCCAAACATACACAAGTCGATCTCGGGAAACTCAAATTATGAATAAATTGCATACTAATTATCAACAGGGGCCTATAATATCCGCTAAACTGAAATTATTCAGGGTAGAATGGGAGGAAAACTACAACTCATCAGTGGATGATCCAAGCAGAATAAACTAACTATATCTAGTATATCCACACTATGAACTAACTAATGAGTAAATTCGTCAGGATGGGAAGTGTTATGCTGTACTTGGGGACACCTAACTGTCACACACTGAAACAAAAACATCATACAACCTCGAAATCTCCCTTTATGACGTTAAGTATAGCCAGTAATGTTGGTAGCACTGGGGCTCAATCAGAGACGGAATCAGCGAGCACACAGGAGTTATTCACGGATAAGAATGGAAATCTTTTTTTGACGTCATTTAATAAACAGTGAACTGCTGTTCATAACATGATGCCACCAACAATGTTCCATATCGAAGGAAAACTACAGTGTTTTATCTAATTCTTTCCTTGAATGAGCACTATAGCTACAAATGACACCGTTGAAGGGACATCTTTTGGGTATACGATGGTTTCGTTTCAGTGTTGGCAGTACGGTGTCCCCAAGCAAGCATCTGCTATTCTTAGAAACTCACTCGTCAACTATTTTCGTAGCATCTTAATTTATAAAAAAGATAGAATCTTCGGGATGATTGGACAACATGAAAAGCGGAATATTGATATAATAAGCTCAAACTAAGATCATAAGCCAATTTCAACTTCACTGGTTTTTACAACAGGTTGTTAAGAACCTACTTTACAGGTACATATAACTATCATACATAACTACCTATTAACTACATGAAAATATCTACAATATAACAAACTAACGTTACTATAACTAGGGAAACAAATGATATTTGTACTATACTATTATATAATAATGGATGCTGTAACGACACGATGTAGTAGAACACAGTAAGACCCGACGAATGACTGTTTTGTCGGTTTTTATTGCAAATTTCGTCGGTCAGGTGAGGCCTCAGGAGTGGTTTTCACTTCAAAAATAGAGGAAATTATTTCAAAAATAGAGGGAATTATTCCATTAAAATCTTTTAGTTTTCAGGGTGTATTGTGTGTCGGTGGTGTGTATGTGTGCGTGTTTGTGTGCAGTGTACTGAGCTCGGTCACCGTGGGGACGCTGCCCCCCAAGCAACTATGCACATTAGCTGCTCCCTGCGGTAGAGTACATTTATCGGGAGGAAGTAACAAGACTCGGATGATTCAAGAACCTACCTTCATACATATATAACTATTATATATAACTAACTATTTGATAACATAAAAATATACATAATACAAACTAACCTCAATATAATTAGGGACACAACTATAATAAATTCTGCGAAAGACGATGTAGTGCAACACCGTAAGTATTTGGTTTAATTGCAAGTGTATAAGAATTGAATTGAGTATATATAACGAATATTATTACAAAAAGAAGCATGATGTCAAGCATAGTGAGGATAAGCAGTGATAAGCAGTGTAATAAGGGAAGGAGGAGTCTGACTTGAGGGAAGGCCAATCCAGCAAGGTAAGCTGCGTAATGGGAACGCAGCTGAAGTCCTTTGTATTATTTTTCACGTTTATAAATTTGAAACTTGCTCGATGTACGTATGTTATACAATCACAACTACATACTTTCCTATGTGAATCATAATTTCAAGTTTATTAAATCCAGGGAAAACTGGAAGAAACCAATGACTAACGAGGTTATCATCGGTTTCTTTCAGTTTTCTCTGGATGCAGTGAACTTAAAATTATGATTCACATAGTAAAGTATGTAATTACGATCGTATAGCATATGGACATCAAGGGGTTTTCAAAATCACAAACGCGAATAATAATACATACGATTTTTAGCTGTGTTGGGGCATGGTTGGGACGCTTCCCAACCCCGTCATCACGCGCGCCCTCAACATTGAAATGAATATCTTCTGAAACGCAAGGCATTGTATTGGACGCAATACATCTGCTTAACAACACCTTGTGTAAGTTGGGAGCACAAGGTTTGCTGACTATTGGTTACATTTTGCCGATTTCGGTATTAATCTCTTCTCCATGTTTTTGTGTTGGGGGTGTATTGTGTATCGGTGGTCTGAATGTGTGTGTGTCTGTGTGCAGTGTACTGAGCTCGGTCACGTGGGGACGCTGCCCCCCAAGCAACTATGCACATTAGCTGCTCCCTGCGGGAGAGTATATTTACTCGGAGGAAGTAACAAGACTCAGATGATTCAAGAAACTAATTTCTTACTTATATAATTATTGTATATAACTACTCTATGTAACTACCTATTTGATTACATGAAAATGTACATACAACTATTCAACTTTACTTAGGTACTAAATAACTAGGAAAACAAATTTAATGAATGGTGTAACGAGACGATGTAGTGTAACAAAGTATGTAATTAGTATGATTGTAAGAGTAGAATAATTCAACTGAGGATATTCACGAATATAATTATTATTATGAGAAACAAGATGGAGGGCATAGTGATGATAAACACGATAGGCAACAAAATAGGAAGAGGAGTCCGAGCTGTGAGAAGGCCAATCCAGGAAGGTAAGCTGAATAATGGGGATAACAGGTAGCGTTTGGAGCATTTAAGATTGAAATGAATGTGAACTGAAACATCTCGGGCGAGGCTTCACACTACTTTCCTCACCCACTGAGACCCGAAAAATTGCTATTTTGTCTGTTTTTGTTCATATGTATAAATATATTATATGGTTTTGCCTAGTCCGAATAAGATATAGAGGAGGTGTAGTGACCAATCTGGACTTGGAGGGTTTTTCAAAATTTTTCAATTGGCGACGTGTCTACCAAGGGACTGGGTCCTAAACATATGCGAACATCTATAAAACATGAAGAAATTATATGCTAGGTAACTAAATGACGAACAGCAGAGATATATGGTAGTTACAGGTAAATAATTAGTTTACTTAGAATATTCCGGGTTTCGGGAATTTTATGTTAAAAATGGTGGAGTTATCCACGTAAACAAAATATTAGTTTCAAAAGGACAACTTGGAAGTATCACAAATGACAATATTGCAAAACGTACTGGATTGCAAAACTGACAAACAACAAATACGTGGA
>JAEMON010000001.1:90954567-90970452 GCA_030264115.1 Lygus lineolaris | reverse complement strand
GGAACCGGGGTATTTCAAAAATTGACCCAAAACCGAAACTGACATGACCACCCCTCTGCTACCATGTCACGGTGGAGGAGGAAAAGCCTGCTGTCTATTCTGTATAATAGTGTTCGCAGATCACGATCGTCCGATCTCCAGTACCCGAGGGATTTCCCACTATGCATGTTCAATTCAAACTGCATGAAGGTTATTACAAATACTGATACCACTTAGGTAGGTACACTATTAAATCGATGAACCCTTTTTTCTCATATATGAATCGAGTTAACTGATAGAACTAAGACTTGAATGCGGAACAACATCAAACTCCACAAATGCAGAGCAGGGCCGAGGAAGGTACTGTTTTTTTCGGTAATATCGTTATTATCCATAATATAAGCCATCCATGACAACATGATTATAAAAAGTATCGCGTGCACTAGGTAGTTGATTTCAAATTATTATTGGTGGAAATTGGTGCAAAAAACATATTTAACTAATTGAACAGATAAGGACAAGGAGACGCCAGCATAATCATTGGTGGTTGGGATGACAACATTGAAACATTGGAAAACGACGTCAAATGGATTACAATAACTAAGAAAGCCGCTTGAACGTCAACAATTGGCATTGGATTGAGAAAAAATGCCTTCAGTTGATCAACGTTCACAGTTAGATCCAAAACCGAAGCTGAAATGACCTCCCCACTGCTACCATGTCGAGGTGGAGGTGGAAAAACCTGCTGCCGATTCAGTACAGTATAATAATGTTCCTCCCCCCAAACAGATGCAGACTAAAATCGACAGATCTCTCTCAGATAAAAGAATCAATTGTATACAAGATTTCAATTGTATACAAAATATATTCTACCAAGTTTTTTACACTAATCTCATACAGTTGCGTATATATCATATAGTGTTATATATGCTGTTTCCAAAGTTGCAATGTTTTATCCAAAGTAGTAATGTAATTTAAAAAAAGTTAGTTATACTCCCGCGTTCCAATATAAAATGGGTACTTCTTCATGGTGACTTATCATGCTGTGCAGATAAGTCACCTGAGAGAGACCATTAGCCTCACCAAGTTGATCAAATCCAATATCAATGCCTGCCACCACTTTCACCTTTCTACTAATTACTCAGAAGTACGACGAGAAGTAGGTACTTTTGAATACAGCCAGCCAACTCCTTGGTACCTATAGGATGACAACTAGACACATTGAGGGAACAATTCAAGCTACAGTTCATATTTCATACGAATTCCTATTTCATTCCCAAGGAATTACTTAGATCCACCTCCTCAACTCAGGTATGGAGTAAAGGCAACTCACGATGAAAACGCCCTGTCATCACATCCAGTGAGTTTCAGTCAAACCATTGGGTCGTGAGGGTCTCGTGAAATCCACGGGTCCCTACAAACTCATCGAAAGGAAACCTGAGCTCCTGGCTCCTGAGGAAGCTTGAGCTCGAGGCTTTTTGAGGAGTTTCTTCATAGGGTGGGACACTCGTCGAAACTGAATGAATGGGGAAGTCGTCAAAAATATGAAATCGAACGTAGGGATATAAATTCGGAAGATGAAAACTAGTTGAAAATTATTTTCGATGATTTTCCCGTTCTCTGTACCGTACCGCTCGCTGACAGGAACGGGGGCTAGGGCCAGCCAAGGAGTCTAGGTAGACCAGGCCACATCACCCCTCGGACGATTCATCATTGTAAATCGCCTCTTACCTAGGATGGGATTCCCAAGGATAGAAACGTTGCAAAAGATTAAACAACGGTTTATTATTTTTCTGTACGGATTACCCATATTCTTAGCCATTTCCTTTCATTATCCATTAATTAATGATGTAAATGTTGTGTAGAATTGTATTATGTTAACATAAGAAATAAAGGGAAGATATTGCTGCTATCATGTGTACCTAAGGCTGGGTTATAAAATTAAAATCACTTTTCGTTCATACGGTAACGGTATTCTGTCGATCCAACACACAATCATGTACCTACCTCCTGAGTAACTAATAACTGTAAACATTTGGTATATTATTTTATGTTATGAACAATTTTTGAGATATTAGAGAGAATGGGTAGTGAGTAATTGAAGCCATACATCACAAAGAAGGTATATGTACGTCTCAGGTATTGAATGCTTAGGGTTCTAGCCTGGTATTCATGGTGGTATTCAAATTTCAATCGAATAATCGGATTTCTACCTCAAAACAAATACCATGAAAAAAACGAGAAAATAGTTAACCACACCAAACATTATTAAATTGGTGGGTTTCACATGTAAGCCGTCGGTCGGTTAATATATTATCGTGTATCATAGTATAGTATACGAGTACAAGTTGATAATACATAATACTTGTTATAATATTCGTGGCTGACACGGTTTCCTCGAATGAAAACGTGTTCTCTGAAGCTCTATTCGGCTCAACTAAGCGCATTAGGTGCCTAGGGACACCTGAGAGGGACAATATAGTACCAGTACAGAGGAAGATCCTCCAATACTGAGCTCCCCATTACAGAGGATTCCCTCCTCCGCGGGTAGATCACCTGGTGCAGTGAGATCCCATTAAAGAGATTAGTTTTATTACGAGTATGTGTATGTATTCGTACTTGTACACATCTATATATATAATCGGCGAGTGGACTTCCAGCGTGATTAATCGGGGATAGTTCCAATGTAATGGAATTCGGATCGTTTGATACCGAAGGTTCCCAATTTCATTACCCAAGTTCAGAACTCAGTTCTATCGGATGGTTATTACGCTATTCGACCACCCATGATTGAACTGTTACGAATGGCAATCGATGATACGATAGCGAGCTACATAAATCTCCTTATAGCAGCTGCTAAAGCCTGATAGACTGTGGTGGAACAGATATTTTCGCGTATGCAATTGCAAAACCGAAAATTCCTCCACTGTCACTCTAAAATACCCCAAACTATACAAAAATACTCCAAACTACCTAACTCGGTTTGGTGCAACAAGAAATGCCTTAATAATCAGCGATGATAACCAAATGTGTGGGTAAGTGTTGATTGAGGTGTTGAAATAGGTAGACTCCTCCTAAAATCTTATCCAATATGCAATGCATCAACGAAAAGGGTGAGTTTTGTTAGACCATTTATCAATATTATAATTTGTTCCCATTAACGTGGTTATTGTTTACACTCTTGGGAAAACCCCAAAACATGTAATTTATTCTTATTCTCAATAGTCACCAGGCTACGTTCTATAGAAGTATCTACTATATAGTTTGAGGTTACGAAGAAACACAGTTACCGACGGAAGGAACCAACAAACTACAGATCAAGGAACAACCAACCATTTACCGAAAATCGATGATATTTTAATAATAATAATAATCATTATATTTATTGCCAAGGGCACTCAGAGCTACATAGAGTAGAGCAATAGGTGATATAAAATAATCAATATTAAGTTCCAACATGAAAATTCAACACAATTCAACTATCAATTCATTTGCACATAGAAAGTCACTGACCGAATATAGTCCCTTGTCAATTAGGAACGATCGAACCATGCGCTAGATGGTAGTGGGTTGGTTTAGGAACCAAATTTTGTTTCCAAGGTGCTGAATGTAGTGATTATAAAGCTTTACAGTGTTATATTCAAGGCTCCGCTAGAAGCACTCCAGACGATGTTGGGGGACTCGCCGTACTTTGAATCTTGTGAGTGTGAGACTGGATGGTTTGAAAAGTACTCTATTCGGCTGGGGACGAGAATGATGACTTCGTGGACATATAGAGAATCTGCTGGTCGTCGTACGAAATCCCGTATCTGGTAAGTGCCGAGAATGTACTGTAGCAGGCTGTGACAAGTGTGGTTCTCGTCGAGACTCGGGGACACAGCTTGCGGATGGCAAAAAGAAACACTACTCAGCTTGGAGTCGAGCTCTTTCACATGCATGTGGAAATTAAGATCCTCATCCACCCTGAATACGGTGGGTCTTGGTGCTCATAAGAAGAACGGGGGCGTAACCATACTCATTTTGTCTTGGGAACGTAAAGCAGCAGCACTATTAGAGATCCAGTTAGTCAATCCACCATAGTTGTCTCCAAGAGTATCAACACAGTGTTGTAAAATGTAACCGAGAACCAGAAATTTGGTGTCGTCGGTAAAGTTCACAACCTCAATACCCGGAACATCCGTAAACACATTTGGGAGGTCATTCACCAACACTAGGAAAAGGATGGGGCCGAGAAGGCTCCCCTGGGGTACCCCCCTCTCGAGGATTGACGTGTCAGAGAGACTAAAGCTCACACTGCTATTGGTAGGTTGTGTAGGAATAAAGTTGAAACAGCCAAAATCCTTGGCAACTTGAGCTGACAGTACTCTCGAATCTTCTTCAATCAAGTGGTATCTTGGTATTGCGAGTGGTATTCGAATATTTGGAGATAGTCAGTGGTGGCAATTTACCTGTTATAATTATGAGACTTGGGATGACTTTGAGAATGCTTTCCTTGATTGCTATTGGATTGAAACTATACAAGAGAAATGGGGAGACATCATCAATAATGGATGTTACTCATATATAGATGGAGACAAGAGGATTTATGTAATGAAACTCTTTAGGATTGGAAAGAAACTTGGACTGAGTGAGAGAAAACTGATTAGCGAACTAATTAGACATTTCCACATTAATGTGCAGAGCTGTTTAACTGTTGGTCCGGTTACGTCATTGGCAAGTTTCTTCAAGCTGGTAGTGACAAGTGATAACTTCCTCATGAATGGAGGACAGCAGAGACATCACCTGGGGAATCCACAACGGAATCATGGGAACAATTACCAACAAGGCGACAACAATCAGCAGAGAGAACAAAATGGGAATCAAGAAAATCCATCAATAAAAAGATTCTGGAAGACTCCAAAACAGCAGAGAAACATAGAAGACATCAACTACGAAGATGAAGCACAACAACAGCTGTACGTAGTTGAATTGCTTGAAGCTCCTGCAGAGTTGTGTGGATCAAGTACGAGCAACTCTAAGGTTGTGTCAGAAGTGGTTTTAGATGAGCGCACCAAATCAGATTCCCAAGAAACCAATGATGATGTGTCAGATGTGGTTCCAATGAAGGAAATCGTAATTCCTAATAGTAAACCAGATCTCCCAACAAACTTAACACCAGCAGGTCAATTGGAAACACAAAACCATTCAACAAGGGCTCTTCCCAAGGTAAAACTGACATCATTCACCGAATGAACCAAGCAATCTTCAACCGCAGCATACCACCTTAATTTCCAAGTAGCTCATATAAGAATATTGACAGCCCTCATAACAAAGTTTAAACCAGCATCCATCATTTTCTCAACATTACTTTCCATATCAGGCTCCACTCATCAGGGGATATTAGATACTACCACTAATGAGATTCTTACAAGGGAATGCTGGGTTCGGAACCCAGGTGGCAGCTGGCAGTGGGTTACCTCTTCATCGCTGCACAGTTGCCTTGAGACAGCACTGTGCAGTGATGGAGCAGAGGGAGGAGCAGGTGCTTTTTCCTGATAAGTAACATGACGAATCTGACAGAAGGGGACAAATGCCAAACCAGATATCCCAATCGATGCTGGACAGGTGGGCAATAGAATTACAACAGAATTCCGATTTCACATAAGCCATCCTTTTGATTAGTAAGATATTGAACCTGACTGAAGGGGCCAATAAATGAAAATTTTATGCCTCATTAATGAAAGGCCTACTCTCTCCTACAAATTCGGGTTGCATGCTCCTTTGGGCGGGGGAGTGCGGCGTTTGGCCCAACAAACGCCACACTGTATTCCAGCAAAAAGACTACTACAGTCACCACAGAACCAGAAACACCTTTTCATCCTCTATGTTTGACTTTAAACCGAAAATTATAGCTGGACATATCGGAAAACTTATAGCCGAGAATTAGGACAACGTTTCCAGGAACATAGACAATATTTTGTTTCTGAATCTGAATATTGTAAAACATTTCAGTGGGTTAGAAAGGTACCAATTCCGTGGAACCGGAGGGGTGTTGACTGGTTTCCAAACTTTTTTCAGCCAATAATTCATCTACCAATTTAATTTCTGTATTCACAATTCTTCTTTTTTTTAAATCTCAAGGGCAATGCAGGACCTATCAAAATTTTAATTTTGGAAAATTTCAAAAACTTTTCACTGTTAAAGTGGTCAGTAGAAGGAGAGAGGAACACTACTTATCTAGTGAACGTGCAGTAGTGATTCGTACTAGACCCCAGCTAGGACCGCGGAGTACACCAATTACAATCCAATGTCCTCAACATTATTCCGTTCAAGGTACACATGAAGCTAGTGAGGTAATTTTATATCTTTATTTGTTATCTAGATTAAGTTAAATCGATCAAATTAATTAATCACGACTTATGATTTTTTTTGTCAATTTCAGATTCTCTTCGCCGCGATCAAGATGGTTAACACCAGACTTTCGGGGACTGAATGTCAAAAGCCATTTTTAGTACATATGCCGTAGTGATTCCTACAATGAGTTTTAGGACATTTCTGGAGGAAAAACTCTGTAAATTGAGTTTGAAGCTACGACTGAAAACAGTTACAGATGAAATGAGCTCACAATCCTCGAATGAAGACCAACCAACAATTCACCGAGAATCGTGACATTTCATCTCAAGACACACGAGAGGCTAGTTGTCCAGTTTTGGTGAATGAAATGCTTGCTTATTTCACTTTACTTTTACTCATATAATTCCGTTATTATATGTTGTGGATGACGTCCCACCCGTTGGAAATAAATGACGATCATTGAAGGAAGTAGCGAAAATAATTCAAGGCATTCAATTGACGCAACCGCCCTCCATGTTGGGTTGATATAAAAAATATTTAATATAAAAAAATATTTGACATCAAGAAGTCATCGTGTTTTCATAACTTTGTTCCCTATTCTTTAGTATTCACCAAGAACGGTGACATTTCTTCAGAAGATACTCAGGAGGCTAGTGAAGTCGAACAGAGCGTAATTTCTCCATGTTGGATTGAAATTGAATAACATTTTTCCATTAAAATCCTCATAATCGTGTTTAAAAAATTAATGATCTTCTAGATTCTGTCGATCATGACGTAATTAATCACGACTTTCGATTTCTTCCCCGTTCCAGATGCTCCCCACGCCAAAAAACGGATCAATAACAACTCATTCCAAGGAAGAATAGCAAACGCCATATTCAACTTGTGCTAGTTGTAGGTTTTTAGTGTATTTGTGGTGCTATTGGTACCGTTTATAAA
The DNA here is from genome assembly GCA_030264115.1 of Lygus lineolaris. Lineage (NCBI taxonomy): Eukaryota > Metazoa > Arthropoda > Insecta > Hemiptera > Miridae > Lygus > Lygus lineolaris. The sequence goes on along the minus strand of JAEMON010000001.1, from coordinate 90,963,201 downwards.
ATGGTCTGCCGTTTTCCGTCCACTCGGAAAAAGCTTTCATGGGAGGCATATCCGACGTCAATGAAGGAAGACGAAAACATACTGTCAGAACAAAACTCTCTCCCTGCTTCAAAAGTGTTCGGTGGATACCCAAGGAGTGATATTGGGAAGGTTATATGACATGGAAGGTAAAAATATTCTGTTAAAGACACACAGAAGGCAAACGAAACAGAACAGAGCGACGATCTACATGTTGAATTGATGTGAAAAATATTTGATATCAAAAATATTTTGTTAAAAAATATTGATATCAAAAATATTTTGTTAAGAAAATATTTGATATCAAGAAGTCATCGTATTTTCATGACTTTGTTCTTTAATCTTTAGTATTCACTAAGAATCGTGATAGTTCATCAGAAGATATGCAGGAGGCGTGTGAAGTCGAACAGAGCCGAATTCCTCCACGTTGGGTTGAAACCAAGTAACATTTTTCATTCAAAATCATCATAATTATGTTCATAAATTCATTAGTTTTCTAGATTCTGTCGATCACGACTTTTGATATTTTCCTTTTCCAGATGCTTTTCACGCCAGAAAAACGGATCAATACCAACTCATTCCGAAAAGGAATAGCTGACGCTATTCAACTGGTTCTAGTTGTACAGTTTTGGTGTATGAAATGGTTGCTTACTTTCCTTTACTTTCACTCATATAACTTCGTTATTATATGTTATGTACTACGTCTCACCCGTACGAAATAAATGCCGATCATTAAAAGAGGTAGTGAAAATAATTCAAGGCATTCCAATTGACGCAATTGCCCTCCATGTTAATTTGATATAAAAAATATTTTATATGAAAAAATATTTGATATCAAGAAGTCATCGTATTTTCATTACTCTATTCGTTATTTTCTAGTATTCACCAAGAATCGTGACGATTCTTCAGAATACACGCAAGAAGCCAGTGAAGTCGAACGTAGCGTAATTTCTCCAAGTTGGGTCGAAAATGACGTTTTTCAATTAAAATCTTCATAATTATGTTTATGAATTTATTAGTTTTCTAGATTCTGTCGATCACGACGTGATCAATCACGACTTCTGATATTTTCCCCGTTCCAGATGCTCTCTACGCCAGAAAAGACGCACGATACCTTGGAGTTATGCTAGACAGCAATATCACCTTCGGTGAGCTTATTAGAAAAATAGCAGATAGAGCATCACAGAAGACCACTGCCCTTAGCCACCTTATGGGGAATATAAATGGCCCAAAGCCATGCAAGCGACGCCTGATGATGACGGTTGTGCAGTCAACTCTATTGTATGGCGCCGAGGTATGGGCAGATGCACTAAACGTGGCCTATCTTCGGCAGAGACTGGTAGCTGTCCAGATTAGAGGAGCGCTACGTGTTGCTTGTGCATATCGCACAGTATCAGAACCAGCCATCCTTGTCCTCACCTGTCCATCCCGCTGATGGTCTTTGAGAGGAAGAGAATTTTTGATAGGAGGGTGGAAGAGAACAGGTCCTTCATAGCCAAGGAGGAAAGAGAGCGCCCCATGGCCAGCTGGCAAGAGTTGTGGACAGCAGAACACAAGTGAAGTGAACTTCTACCTGACACAATTCCTCACAGGACACGGACTGTTCTACGCCTACCTATTTAAAATGGGAAAGGTGCCTGCTCCAACATGGTTGCACTGTCAGGACAGAGAAGACGATGTGCAGCACTTGATTGCACTTCTTGATTGCACTCAATGGGTGACTGAAAGGAATCGGTTGCTAGAAGCACTGGAGCTGACACCCTAGTGGACGACACCGGAAGATATTGTCAGAAAGATGCTGGAGGGGGAAAAGAACTGGAGCCTTGTAGCAGAATACGTCGAGGGTATCTTGAAAAAGAAGATACTCTTAGAACGGAGAAGTGAGAGAGGTGGTGCGGTCCGACCACCTGCACAGAACTGAAGATGCACCCTAGGACTCAGCCCGAAGTAATGTGTAGAACAGTTCCAGGCTGAGCTCCAACGCGGGGGAAAAGAAAGGAGGTGTTTTTTTAGTGGGTTTGAATCCCACATAACCTGAATGGTGATGGACGCGGACCCTTCAGGTATCTTACGAGATCCAACTACATCTATGGATCTTAAAGATTTTCTCACCTGCCTACGTAAAAAAAAAAAGTAGTCACACGAGGCACTAAGCTGTACTTTTTGTGATTGATTTTTCATTTTTATTTTTTACTGGTTAACTATCATGACATTTTCTGATGAGGAAATTTCGAAATTAATTGAAATGTACAGGGAACACCCTTTATTGTGCCAATGGTGATTATAAAAACAAAAGGAACAATGTCCTCAATGAAGTACATAGTCAATGTCCTCAATTGCAGTTTCAACATTTCGATATCCGTACATTCCATCCTGAGAACGTTTGTAAAGCCCACGGTCGTTACTCTACTCATAATTACAATTAAGTGCATCTAACTTCATCAAGTAGCAGTGTTGAATAAACGTGCTGGCGCTATGATTTGTTTGCCGTAACGAATGCTGGGGCGAATCCAAAATCTTCGAGGGCGGATGGGCCGTGGAAATAGGAGCGTTGTGAAAATGTACAAAATGACATCTTTCCCTTTAGTTCTGGCCCACCCCGTACCATTAGATAGAATCAGAGAGATTGACTAATTCGTAATGAAACATGGAAAGCATCGTTAGCTTCAGTGAAGTGTCATTCCGTTTGGATTCCATGTTTATATGGCTAAATGAGAGGTAGTCGGCGCTAAGTGTCTCAGGGATGCGTTGTCCGGGACAAAAATCAATTTTGTGAATGTTTATTTGGATCCACACTAACGACCCGCTCCACAGTGGTCCAATATCGTCAAAAAGCGCTTGAAACTCGGATTTTTCATATATTTTATCCAGGGATGCTGGCTGTAAACACGTGTTTCTTACCTCCTGGGGATGTTATTTCCAGAATTTCAGAATGCTAACTTCGCCCGCAAGCCCGTAAGCAATGGTTCGGATAAGGGGAAAAGCGAATTTTCGGAAACTGAAAGGACCCTCTTTTGGTCCATTTGAACCAACGTTCAAAAACATGTAAATTTCGGAGAAAAAACACAGTAAAAATTTTTAAACAAAAATTAAGTAAATAAAATTTACATTCAAACCAATATAAACCTTGATTTGTACTACAACTTTTGTGAATCTTTGATTAAAAGCTTAGACTTTTTGTTAACATCTATAGAGAGATTTCCGACCACAATTAGCTGCTACCATCCGCTCCTTTTAATGATAGAGGTGAATGAACTGGGAAAACATGAGTTTTCCTGTCTTTCGTTTTCGCTCACAAGTTGAAATCGAAAGGAAGGTGTTATTGTCACCTTTGGTCTTCGGCAAATATCGTCAAAATAACTTGAGGAAATGCTCTCGATGACATGATGTTCTTACATTGTAACAATGAGATCATCCACAATCTCTTGGTTTCGTCGGACCCCCTGATTTCATCGTTCCGGCCTCAATGACAAGCACCAGCTTGGAAGAGGAAGAAGAAGCAGTGCAACTTAAAGAAATGGATATTGATTAGCCTTATAAGTCATTTAGCCTTAAAAGCCTTGGTTGCGAAAAACCTAGGTATATCCAAATACCCCAAATACCAAATAATCCAAATAATCCTATATTCCAAATAATGAATGAATGAGTGTATTATTTTTTTTCTTTTCAGATGTTGTACCTACAGAACTTCTTTTTTTTTCCCAACTTAGAAATTCGGGTGAATCTAAGGGCGTAGACCCATCCGTCCAACTCATCAAGCGCAATTTTATTATATTTTATTTATCTTTTTTAAAAGCGGCATTTGTTATTTTTTATTTTGGCGAATTAAGTAAATAATTTTCTAAATTTTGACAAAACTGTTTTTTTCTATATTACCTTAATTCTGATCATTGGACTTGTGAATGTGATGAAGTTCAGGTCTCCAGCTCCAATAATACGAGAAATATTGAGTTTTAAGCCCTTTTCGACGATCCTGGACCAGCGTACGTTCAAAATTGAGGGGAACGTTGAATTTAAATGTGGACAAGTTAGCATCCAATAGTGGTTGCTGTAGGCTCACGTTGTGTTGATCAATGGTAACGTAAACTCTTCACTAATGACACTATTGGATTATCAGTAGAAACGCGCGGGTGAGCCGCTGGTGGACGGCGCACGAGTCCTACCTCGCCGTCACGACCGAGCGGTCTTGCGGGTTTTGTCTAACCGACCCCCGACCCCTCCCTCCATCAGTGGTTCCACAGACCTGAGTATTGACAGTAGGCAGTCCTCGGAACGCTTTCTCGCCCAGTTTCCTGCACCTCATGCATCCGATTAGTGAACTCATTACCTGCGCATTACGGAAGTAGCGGCAAATAACTGAGTAGCCACTCAACTACCTCTTAGTATAACTACTGAGTTATTCCGGAGTTAACATCGGACCGAGAGTCAGAAAAGAAACTGCGGATCAACTACCAAACTACGACAATGGCGATTTTCGGAACCACTCACAATCACCAAAAATCGTACTTTCGGCGACTAAATTACTCAATGAGCCATAATTGTAGGAAACGTTGTACTGATTACAAGTATACCATAGTATACTCCATATTTAAAATAACTATTCAACTGCCTAATTGTCCAAAAACCTATATAACTCATGAATGTGAACATTGGAACCACCCAAAATCGTCTTTGTATACAACAAAAGCTGTAGACCATCAAATTTTGCGTCGAACGAGACCAAGGCCAACCCACCAACACGTTAATAATGATTGCTGGAGATTTCTCAACATTTTCAGCAAGTCAGCACTTTTAACTGAAAGAACGAACACGGAATACTTTGAAAAATCCCCAAAAACCGTGATTGCGGCGTTGGTGGTCAAACTTCGGGTTTTTCGACGTAGAATCACTATATCTGGATAATGTGAGTTTGTAACGCCTGATCAAATCGTTTATTCACAGATGGTTTATACCCATTTTGGTACTTATATTATTTTCCAAAATAGCATCAGAATTTCATTAGTTTAGCCCCCTAAATATTCTACTAGTGGTGAGTTATTTCATTCGTACGCATACGAAGAGAGTAATTCGCATGAATCGTATTGATACCGTCTGCCGAAATCGAAATTTTATTTCAAATCAAAGTTCAAAAGTTTGACTCCGTATCGGTCCGTGGTTAATATTATCATTTCTTTATTATTCCTCATTTAGTGTCCGTAGTGTATTGGACATTGCCCGTTGGTCATCAAACAACTACGCTGCTAGATGGCCCGCTATGAATTTCATCGCGATCAAATCCGTCGGTGCCACGGGCATGCGAAAAAGCAAACAAAGTCAACAGAACGGTGAACGAATTCTCAATCATGTTGATGTTTGTCAGTTTTGGAAGAATACCAACATGATCCTGAAGACCAGTATATATCTATGTTTTTCGACTACCGAATAGATGCGCCCACTAATTTTGTAAAATTATAGAATTGTAAGAAAAATTGGAGAATTTAGTAATATGGGTTTCCTACCAGATTGAGAGGTAATATTGGACTTGATAATAAGCGGATAGTAATAAGTATTTTGAAGTTGAAGCTTAACTATTTAAAATGCACAGAGGCGAGTGTTCTGATATAATTCATTCAGTTTCTTTTGTTGCTGACGATCAACGTTTGTTTCAATCGAGCCATCAATTGAATTAAATTATGAATGAGAAGTGAGTTTGGACCTTATTACAGCATAGCTGTGAAGTTGAAAACCCCAATAAAAGGAAAAGTACTCATATTATGAGTAAAGAATAATGGGGAGAACTTCAGTGTCTTTGTCTCACTGCAAAATTAGGGTGAAAAATCCGTGTTCTTCACTCAATGAATTGGAATCTATTACTGCTCCATCGTCGACTCCATCAGTTAGATATGGAATATTATCATTCGTGTACTGCTTATAGCATCACTGGACTCTGTGCATTTCAATACAACGTGCCTAGTTCTAATGGTAACGAAAATAGAGTGTGAAGTACAATACTTGGTTGTAAGAGCTTCTCGCTTGGAAGATGGTGATCTTGAAGTCGAAATCCGGTGAAGTATTCTGCTGCTGTTGCTGCTGTTGCTGCACCTGCTGATTTTGATGCACTGATGTCAGCTGTGCACTTCTTCGTCGAATAGTTGAGCGACTTCGGTGATCCAGAAGTGAAGAGCTTCATTCCTGTGATAATACGAAAATATGTTAATATCAAGGCTGTATTTTTTTTATTTAATATAAACGACAGATATGATTATAATGAATGATAATGTTGATGTTCGTCAGTTTTGGAAGAATACCAACATGATCCTGAAGACCAGTATATCAATAATTATTTTCGAATAGAGTCACCTAATACATGCACCAACTAATTTTGTAAAATTATAGAATTGTAAGAAAAATTGGAGAATTTCGTAATATTGGTTGACTACTAGATTGAGAGATAATATTGGACTTGATAATAACCGTCATAGTCATAAGTATTTTGAAGTTGAAGCTTCACTATTTAAAATGCAGGCGAGTTTTCCGCCATAATTCATTCAGTTTCTTTTGATGCTGATTATCAACGTTTGTTTCAATCGATCCATCAATTAGATTGAAAATAATGAATGAGAAGTGATTTTGGACCTCGTTACAGCATAGTGAAGTTGACGACCCGAATAAAAAGGAAAGTACTCATATTATGGGTAAAGAATAATGGTGAGCACTTCAGTGTACTATTTGTGTCTAATATGCTTCACTGAAAAATTAGCGTCTAATTAGTGGAGAAATCCGTATTCTCCACTTCATGAATTGGAATCCATTACTGCTCCATCGTCTACTTCATCAGTTAGACATGGAATACTATCAATCGTGTACTGTTCATAGCATCACTGTACTCTGTGCATTTCAATACAACGTGCCTAGTTCTGATGGTAACGAAAATAGAGTGTGAAGTGCAATACTTGGTTGTAAGAGCTTCCTGCATCGACGATGGGGATCTTGAAGTCAAAATCCAGTGAAGTATTCTGCTGCTATTGCTGATTTTGATGCAATGATGTCAGCTGTGCACTTCTTCGGCGAATAGTTGAGCGACTGCGATGATCCAGGAGTGACGAGCTGCCTTTATTCCTGTGATAATAAGAAAATATGTGTACATCAAGGCTGTATATTCTTGTTTCTTAAATAAACGACAAATATGATTATAATGATCGATAATTTGAATGAAATGCAATAACAATTATAAGATTATTTGAAATATAATTTGATGATTTATTTAATGATTATTTACTTCAAATTCAACATAATAATGATTTGCAACATAATTTAGTGATCTGCAACAAAGAATGAATTGATAATTTGCTGAAAACAAGAGACAAGAATGATTATAGTACAGGTACTGCGATTTTCAGAAGCAGCCAATTTTATTTCGTAAATTATCACCCCGCCAACTTGACTTCTACAGGTGTCATCGCTCCGAAATTTAAAAAAAATCATAAAATATCGAAAAAAAAAAAGCTATAAACATTTTGAAAGCTTTGAGAGACAGATTTGAAAAAATTTGAATTGGCATGAGGGGGTAAGTAAGGATCACTGGTAGGTAAGTACCTAGGTACTACGATGTACACAATGCCTTTATTAGAATTTTTTCCGTAGATTACGAATATGATTATTTCTTAGCACGCACGCGCAAATGCAGAAAAAAGTTTTCTTGGTATGAGCCTCAATATTGTTATTGCAGATTCGGGTACTTCGTAAAATTCCACAACAGAAGTAGGGACACCTTAAATTTTCACATTCGTAAAAAAAAAGTGGGTTGAATGAGCGCGAAAAGTGCGTGAAACACGAAAAGTGAGTCGGCACATGAATTTCGGTTCACATTTTGTGGCTATACGGTATTTTTCGCAAATATACTCGTACGATAATCTTGTTGGAGTTTGCTGGCAGTAAAGCAAGTAAGTAAATATAATTGGCAAGTAAGGTATATAAAATATTATATCCTACTTATGATTTCATGTATCGCTAATCGCTAATCCAATTACAATATTGTTTTTCTGTAACTTCAATAATATGAAATTGTTAAGTCTTGTAAGTCATCACAACTAACTATAATCCCAGCTGATAGAATCCAGGAAATTCATGACACATAATAAATGAGGAGATATGAATGGAACGAAAACGATATTGATGAGATTTTCATCCAACGCTCAACGTTGAGCTAAGTAAGTAGTTAAGTTAGTTTTATTCAAAGTTTAATGAAACTGATTGAATGATCACGATGAGATATATGGAATTAACTACGCGGACAGCTCTATTAATGAAAAACAATAAACAATGGAGTGGAGAATTTTACACACCTTTTCTCGAAGCAGTCGTCGTACGAAATATTCAGGATCGTTGAAATGTTCCTTGCGACTTCACATCTCGCTGAGTGAGTCCTCCGGCCTGTGTTTCGCCGAAGTTTGCCAGAAGGAGTTCGCTCCCTATCATAAGACAACCTCATGAGATCGGATTTCAGTAATATTATGATGTATATATTATGTTTGTTGGGTTTGTCCATATTAGCGAATTTTGGAAAAAAATGAAAATATTGCAGTGGCTTCAAAATTTAAAAAATGAAAATTTTGAAAATCAATTTCATGGAAATCC
>JAEMON010000001.1:90922951-90936052 GCA_030264115.1 Lygus lineolaris | reverse complement strand
TGAAAATTCGCTCATTAACTCATGCTGCATGAATGGGACTTTGAAGTGACGTCATCCAGTACTTACCAGCGGGTTAGAGGTGTCTTCTATGGCCCATATTTCTCCTGATGGTAAGTACTCCCATTGACCGTAACTTCATCAGTTCTGAACGTTGTTCCATTTTCACATACTTAAAAAAATACATTTTTTTTTTTTTTGAATAAATATCTTTTCATTTTTCTTCATTCTTGAGCTATAATATGTTTCACCCAAAGTGTCGGCTGTGACACACCTAAAGTTACGCTAATGGTACATTCGTTAGTAAAAAGTTAGGTTTAATTTTATCTGGACACAGCATAACTAGAAAAATTAGAAACAACCACATTATCACAAAATGTATTGTAAAGTTCAAATGCAGGTTCATATTTTATAAGAATACCAAACAACAATTTTTTTTACAGACGTTTGATAACCGAAAAACATGGATGAAAAGCATGAAGAAGAGAGAGAGGCAGATGAGACGGACAAAAACTCCGAATCTCCGAAAGCTAGTAAAGTCAAGAAGATCAAGAGGAGGAAGACAGTGGGCAAGAGGAGAAAAGCCAGTGCTGGAAGTGTGCCTAAAGCACACAAAAAAAATACGGAAGAAAAAGCAGAAAACATGTCCGTAAAGTCATCTCATAGGGAAACTTCACCTGGAAGAGATGTTCCTACTCAGTTGACAGGTGATAATGCGATCCGAAATGCTGAGGCTGCATCTCCTCAACAAGAGCAGGATGAAGAGAGAGAAGCAGATAAGAGGAAGGCAGACCCAAACTCCGAATCTCCGAAAGCTGGTAAAGTCAAGAAGCTCAAGAGGAGGAAGACAAGAGGCAAAGGGAGACAAGCCAGTGGAAGTGTGCCTAAAGCACAAAAAAACATTACGGACGAAGAAGAAATAATATCCGTAAAGTCATCTCAAAGTGAATCGTCACCACCAAGGGATGTTTCTACTCAGTTGTCAGAAGATGATGAGATCCAAAATATTAAAACTACAACTCCCCAACACGAGGATGATGAAGCTTCTCTTAACAGTGAGTATTCAGCTCCACCCCAAGATGAGATCAAAACACCGGAAGCACTTGCAGAAGCCCAAATTGATCAGGAAACCGGCGTGGTGACTAAACCAACAATGGAAGCGCCACCTCATGAAGATTCATCGTCACCGAAAAATAATTCTCCTGAACCATCAGGCGTTCAGCCAGTTCAGAATACACCGACTTGTAATCAGGACAGTGAGAATTATGGGGATCCTCCTGGTTCAACACTCGAAGAATCACCTCGGGATGAGCAAACAACTCGAGAAGAAATTCCTGTCGGAATTGAAGACATGATTGAAGATCCATCACACGAGGATCTCTCAAATCATGAAAATGTGTCCAGTGAGGTACCAACAGTTCAAGCGACCCAACACACACCAACTTTTCAAGCTGAATCTGAAGGGACCGTGTCTGAATTTTCAATTCAAACTTTCCCCTACCCCGTGTCGGGAACATCAATCAGAGAAGATCCCATATCCCCAGAATTCATTCCAACAGATGTATCAGGGGAACAGTTCACTGATAAGTCCTCAAGAGGTGCCCAAGCGGAGATGCCAGAAGGTGAAGAGATCCAAAACAACGCAACGTCATCTACTCAACGTGAATCACTCTCTTCCGGAGCCTCTCCAGAAGTTGGTGTATCATTTCAAGGTGAGCTCCCGGAAGCTATCTCTGAAGAACATACAGAAGCTCAAGGCAATTTATCCAATCCATCTCTGCAGACTGAGATAGACGAGGGTAAGATTACTGGGCCGTTGGCTAATGCGCCATCCCCGAACGACTCCTCAGCTCTGAACAAAACTGCACAATCCTCAGAGGAACAGGAGACCTCGACTTCATCGGAAACTCAGCGAGAAGTCTCCTTGTTATCTCCGATTGATTCGCCATTGCATGAGGCTTATGTGCCTGAAGAGGGTTTCCTTATGCTTGATGGAAACCAGGGACCACCGACTCCATCTACGCTAGGTGATGATGATACTACCTCACAGGATATTCCCCAAAATGAGATGGGTGAGAATGTCAATACTGAACCTGCATCAGGACCGATTCCCAGAGCAAGTGATTCAAAGAAGAAACGAAGGAGGCAGAGAAGGAAAGAAAAACGAAACTTTCAAAGGTGTACAACTCCGAAAATAACTGAAGCCGACTCATCCACAGCTCATGACCCTGAGAATATCTCGGGTTCACCAAAATCATCTGGGAGCTCCGAGGGAGTTGCTAATAAATCCACGGCTGGAGAGTGTTCACGGATTACTCAACGAAGAGCTGAAGCTGATAAGCAAATTCCATCGACTTCACGTCAGCAGGTTGACGTTAGTAGTGCCGCTGCTACAGGATGGTTTGAAGAAGTGATGAAAGGGATGGAAGGGATGACGAGCTTGGCGTCGTCTCCTCCTCCATTCCCAGTTCAAAGCGGAGTACAAAGATCTTCTCAAATTGATCCCGAAAGTCGACCATGGTTCCCCGTGACGATCCCACTTGGAAGCTGGGTTGCGATGCGACTGGATCGCGAATGGTATCCAGGTAATACTAAAGTGATTTTATTGTCTGTATTAATCATAAATTTTCTCCAAAATCTAAATTCCCACTTGCATTTAAGTTTTCATACCTCTTTGAACAAAGTTGGTTCTGTATTATGTCTGTCTGTCTGTATCTCGTACCACGTAAAACTTCCACATGTTGGGTGTAGCATTATAACAGTCTCTGCGCATGAGCATACGTGCAATCCTCCAAACTACAATTTAGAATGTCATTGTATGGTCAACCTCATATTTTATTCATTTAGGGCCTAAATGGTTACCTACACATGAAAATCATGATCAGATCAGTAGTACAACTGCGCATGCGTACACAAGAACTTGCCACATGCACACTCCATTTGATTCGGTTTTTATTTACTTTTTAGTGAGTTAGTTCCGAGATTGTCCTCCATGAGTTACATGACTGTCAGAGCAATGTTACCCATTGTGGATTCGCTTATATCGTGATTCCTAGGAAAACCGAGTCCTCACAAACTATTCATACGATTCTACTCAAATTATGAGGGTAGAAAGTACCTCAATTATCTGAATCCAAAATACCCACCACCACTTCAATTAATTCTGTTTTTTGTTGTCAATGAGGCTCTAGCCACTCACTTTTCATGTTAAACCATAGCGTTGGGACCGCCTGAGTTTATAGAATGCAATAACACCAACGGGAATCAATCAAACATGTAATTACACGAATAATTACACTGAATAATAACACTGTAATAACACTGTATAATTACACTGGTGAATAATTACACTTCAACAACCTATGTAATTGACGAATTCTAATTACAATTGTATCCCATCGAAAATGTATCAATTACAAATAATTGAAGAGTAATTATTCACTCTAATTACATGTTTCATTGATTCTCGTTGGTTCTACCGCATTTGAGAGACTAATGCGGTTCCAATCGTATGGTTGAACGTGGGAATTGACACTTCAGAACATAATTTACAACGAAAACTGAAAGTAATTGAAAATAATGGCGTTTTACCAACACTGATAAATAATAATATATGAATGTAGTGATTATGACTAACTAATTGGAGCCAGTCCTTGCAACTTTCAAAATTTGAGCAACATCGGACCATCAGATCGTGAGAAAACTTTTTTTTTAAATAAGAATTTGGTTTTGTCATGTGCATTGGCCAAAATAGTTCTGACAATAATGGAGAACTACAGTCGATTTTTCCATTTTCATTCTTAATGTATATTGCTTAGGGTTAACGACAATCGGGTCTGTTCGTCGAGAAAATTTTAACAGAAAATTGCGGAAGCTTATAAAAATTAGGGATTAGAGAAGAAGAGACCTTGTTCCATAGATGAAATTCACTGCCTCCTAAATAGGTATTTAGGAGGCAGTGACGAAGTTGTGATGGAAGTTGTAGTTCCCATACTGAAGAGAAGTTGGTTGATTTTGACATCCGCAGGCTAATCCACACAAACCCGGAAAATGTTAATGAAATCAAATGGAAACATTGTGCGGTTTATGTGTGTTGCATCGATTGCGCATAGATCCGATCACGAAAAAACTCTTAGGGGATCATCCAGAGGCCTCTGAATCTGAACAATCCTCTAAGTTTGAGCAAAACTGGACGATTGGTCCCTAGAAAGAAATTGATATTTGGAAGTGTTATTCGAGCCTGTGCAGAGGCTGTTATTCGATCCAGCAGCATAGAAAAGCCTCACTCACACATCCTATAGACATCCAAACTTGTACACATCATATATTACCTAGTGTAGAAATCTGGTCACCTCAGTATACGCCTTCATTTGAAAGATTCACACTCACACATATAGTTAGGATATACTAAGAAGCTACATCTGTGTATACACACACGCACCTTTTTTTTCCATACATTTCCATTTTCCATATTATTACACTCATTGTTTTACGCTTGTTAGGCAATTTTCTTACATGCCTGCCATCTTGCGTCCCCATAAAAAAAGTAAAAAAAATTAAAAAAATGTTCTTTTCTCCTCCCAACAGGAATCGTGGAGGAAGTTCAGTTCCCCACCGTCGTGGTTGCATTCATGGAAAGGCGAACACCGGGAACACACCTCTTCCGTTGGCCACGGCTGCCCAATAGGAGGGAGGTGCACCAGCGCTATCTGTTGAGCATTCTCAAGGAACCTCCGGTTGCAGTGGATGGTGAGTGGATGATGATCCACGATGATCCGTATATTGATTTTTTGAACGTAGATCCATGGTATTGAACGGAGATTTGATAAAAGGCACTATAAAATAAGTTTAAAACCCCTGGCATTTTTTAAATTTGGAGTAGAAATAAACTTCAGGATTTCACTTTCAGGAAAATTATATTTCGACTGCAACTAACTTGACGCTATTTCGTTAGAAATATTAATTTTAACAGAATGTTAATAATAATGGTGGACTTCAACATATGATTCAAATTATATCAAAACCTGCATGTCAGCGATTGGTCAACCATTTCGCTGGCTGATAGTCTTTCAAGTAGATCGAGTTCATTATGAGGGTCCAAGAGATTTTTAAACAGCCATTTCTGTACGTAAGCCAAATTGGTGAGTCCGTTATCAAAGTCTAAGTATTTCTCACAGGATATTCGTGCTTTTTGGTTTACTAGTGCCCAACAGCGTCCGCGTTTCGAAATTAACCAACGTTGGGTTTCACAAAGAATTGGAGAGGATGAGGGGGGAGGGGAGGGTCTCTATAATAGATAGCCAGATAGATTTGGATTGATAAAAAAGACATTACATTTGGAGGGTATGTTGCGTTAAACCCTCTATGTTTTCGGAACAGAAAATATCATGTCTCAAAATCGTTCTGAAAATTGAGCCATCAGTCACTATTCGGAACCCAAAGAAATATAACAGGCATCCAAATATCCACCAATATTAAGGCACTGCTAAGGCGCCATGGCGTCAACTGGGGTCTGATGACGTCCCCTGGCAACGATTGCCCGATGAGCACCATTTTTCTATAATGTTGAAAAAAAAAATCTGAAAAAACATATTTATATAATGACGCTACCAACGAATTTCGTTGAATGATGTATTTTGAAATGTTGATTGATTTTTTTTTTTTTTCTTTTTGGCTTTAAAAGAGATATGGATATTTTTTTATAACAATGTTAAATACCAAAGAATTTTGGTCAACTATATATTGGTATCATTCATTCCGTATCATTCAATCGTCATATCATATCATTCATACCGTATCATTCTGGTATCATTCATACCGAACCAAAGGGTGTTCCAAATTTATTTATATGTTCAAAAACATATAGTTTCATGAGAGTATTTTCAGTTTCGATTATGAACTATGGCCAATAGCGTTTAAATTGAATTATTAATAATTTTATTAATGAAAAACCAAGGAGTTTGGTGGGGTTTAGGGTGAGGAAATAGGGTCCTCGGATGGATGAAATAAGTTTTAAACCATAAATCCAGTGCATTTGTTAAAAGTGGCCAAGTCAGAACTAAAACAGGTTAAGACAATATTCAGGAATGTATCGTTTTTTCGACAAACTTTTTCTTCGTGAAAATTTGAAATTTCAAGGCTTGAATCGGAAAATCGACACCACCACGTTATTCATCGTGAAAAACACATCAAAATTATGTATCATACTTGACAGTTTACTAAACCCAAAAAACTCGATGTCTTGCTTCTAGGTCACATTTTTGGAGCTTAATTGCGCAAGTTTTTGCGAACTCAAATTTTCGAGTGAGGGGTCATTTTTTCATGAATCGGAAATACGAGAACGTATATTTGCGATTTTTCAGAAAAACTCAAAATAACGTGAATAGAAAGGGTGGTCCATTCATTCTGGGACACCATGCATACTGTGTTTAGAGTAACCCCCATATTTAATAATTGTAAAACACAATTATGACGAAGTTCAGATGCGTACAAAATAGATCCAAAAACTATTCCAATCTACACAACAACTTCCAGACATCGAGCTACCTTCAAACACCGTTTCCACATCGCTTGGTTACACCACTTAGTTATTGTAATCCAGTACAGAGGAATATCCATGTATTACATGACTCGGCCATTGTTCATAACCAACACTTTGTTCCCCTAAGGAAGTTTCAAAAACATTATACGCATTGGCCGTTAATTGATGATGTTCGAAGTCTGGGCATGCGCAGTCACTATTACTGATCCGAATGAAGAGAGTTACTTGAAGATCAGCTAATAGGGACTGATTTTGGTGACATTTTATAGAGGAAAGCTTATAGTAACCCACCGCTAGAGCTTTCTGAAAGTTTCTTGGCAACCCCCACCCTGAAACCGGCTCTTATGAGAGTCCGACTCCCTTTAATAATGAAATAGTGTCCATAACACTAGCAACCCTAACCTTTGTGTACCTGCTAAGCTTTCGGCCACAAGCACCCAGTTCCCCGTTACCTCACCCTCAAACTTTACCAATACCTACTGGGGAGTGATTAGGGAAAATCAAAAGAAGATTGTAATACCAAAGGGTTCACTTTGATGTCAAATTCCGTTATACAGGGGTATTAATTATTTTTCTGCCTTCTTCGTTCCATACCTACTCGTATTATATTATTCCACATTTTATTCAACATTTTATTATAATTATTATAATCATTTTAGTGGTGGTGGGTATTTTGGGTTTAAGTAGCAATAGTTTTGAGCTTATATTATTTAAAGGAAAATTTTGCATAACAGTTATAGGGTAAACGCACCTATCATCGTCAGGGCCACCAACTATGGGCATGGGCAGTCCCTATTATTCCTTCATTGTACCTGTCAGGTAATTATTTGAAATGTGGGAAAAATAACCCATTTAGGTAGCGTTAGCAGGGTTTAAGTCGGTGTTGCGCCAACGCCATTCTTTCAAATACTTTTGTTTTTAGTTGTTGATAGGGCTCTTAGGCGATTTTTCATGTTCAACCATACCATTGGAACCTCCTCAGGCTCTAGAATGTAACAAACCCTAAAATCAATAGCAACAGAAATCATGTCCGAGGTTTTCTTCATTTTCCTGAAATTATACCCAACATTAGGTATCGAAACGAATGGGTGGGTGAGGGGAAAAGTAAGTGGAGTTGAGGTGACGACAGTAGGTGTGTTTACCCTATAAATATCCTGCACATGTAGTTGTAGTGTTATTTAGTTTTGTTCCAGTAGTCATTGTATTCTAACCTAGTTATAAGTTATATCGTAGTTCAAAATTACATTTGGTTGAGTTGTTAATCGTCATTGCCAGAAGCCAATGTTATCCTAAAGGTCTTATGATTAGACTTATGATTCGACACTCGTTTTGAATCCTTGAAAAGAACTCTGAAAGGTACTACTTTTGAAAAGTTGAGGACCTTGAAGGCAAAATACAATGCAAATCGAAATTAAAAAGACCTGAAGACAGTTGGGTCGGTAGACAAACACAGATCCTCATCTCTGTAAATTTCAAGAAAATAATTAATTTTCTCACAATGGGGTTTGCGCATGGTTATTTTTTTCTTTTCCAAATTATAGATCTCAGTGAGAGCTTTCAAAAAAAGTGCAACATGAGGATTATCCTATGAGCAGGAAAGGGTCTCGAAATTAATAATGATGACGTCACCTACTTTATCCAGCCTGGTAGTTGGGGGGGGGGGCAATCAGCGCCCAAATATTTCCAACGTCACGCGCCTCTTTCCAGCTATTTTCTGGCTTAACCTAAAGGAATTTTCAGTCAAAACCTTTCACATGGGGTTTTTTGAGAACGCTGAACCCGAACTCGAGGTCAAAAATGCGAGTTCCCGACCCACGCGCACACCTTAATCCTCAAAATTTTGCTCTGATTCCAAATATACATCATATTATTATTTTTTTTTTTCTTTTGAAAAAACACGTTCATTAACATTTTTCTTTGTATAAAGCCCCCCAGCAAGGCTCTAACCAAAATTTGACCAAAAGGAAACTTGTATAAAATCAAATTCTTTGTCGAATGAGACCAACGCCTGCCCAACAACACTGTCGTCAGAATTTTTGGTGATTTTTCAAAGTTTTCTAAATCTTACTGAAAAAGTTGTGAACACGAATACATTGAAAAATCGCCGAAAATCATGGCTACGGTGTTGTTGGGCTGGCATAGGTCCCATTCGAAACAGAATTTGAAAATGCCAAGACATTTTTTATGCAAAGGTTTTTCAAAGATCCCGTGGTTAGCAACGTATTTTAGGTATAGGAACACAATACTGGGTGTCAAAAATTTTATGAACCAGCCATTATGTCCGTTATTTTCGCTCCTAGTAAAAAATCCAATAGCAACCCCCCTTAATTTTTCAATTCGAATTCGAATATCACATTTTTGGGCTCCACACTGGCGCGCTTGACGCAATAAATCTGTTTTTCAAATGGGAATCCCCATTTTTTTATTGCAGATTCAGATTTTATACAATACTTAATGAAGAAATGACCCCTCACTCGAAAATTTGAGTGCGCGAAAATGCTCCAAATGTGGTCTAAAAGCAAGAAATCTAGATTTTTGGGTGTAGTGAACTATTCAATATGATACATGATTTCAATGTATTTTTTCACGCTGAATAACGTGGTGATATTATTTATTTGATTAGCCAAAAAAATTCACTAATCCAGAATTTTGTTTTTGTTTTTCAAGAAAATGTGGAATTTTCAGGCTTGAATCGAAAAAGCAACATCACCACGTTATTTAGCCTGAACAACACATTAATGTCATGTATCATAATTGATAGTTTACGACACCCTAAAACCTCGATTTCCTGCATTCAGGGCACATTTAGAGCGTAATTGCGCACGTTTCCGTGAGCTGAAAGTTTCGAGTGAGGGGCCATTTCTTCATGACATTTAGATCACAACTCAAATCCGCAATAAAAAATGGGGCTTTCATTTGAAAAAACGAAGTTAGTGCGCAAAACGCGCCATAGTGTGTAGCGCGAAAATGTTACCTATATTTGTATTCCTCGTGAAAAATTGAGGTGGGTTATTGTGGGATTTTTTCCTAGGAGCGAAAATAACGGGAATGAATGGTTCAATAAATTTCAGACACCCTGCATACACTAACTTCATTGTAATGAAATGTTCAATGAAAGATTTGCTGAAAAAAAAAATTCACAGCAGCGTCGAATGGGTAGGAACTGAATTTATGTTGCAAGTTTCCAAGAGTTTTCAAATTAACATTTCAAGGGTTCGAGTTCCTTCTAGTATCCCGTCTGTGTTATTTTTCTAATGTGAGAAAATTAATTTATTGGCATTTTCTAGTTTATCAACCTCCTAATATTTTCTTGGATCTAAATTAATGAGTTGAATTTCACAATCGTTCAGCATATTTCCGTTTGCAGTATTCTATTCTTCTTTCCTCCATTTGGTTCTGGCTGATTACGCGAAAATAAAGTGAATACCGACCTAGTTAGTTCATGGTACGGTTTGCCTTCTCCATCATAAACACCCGTGATTCATACAAAGTACGATTTAGTGGTAGGTAATTGCCAGCATTGTTTCAAAATATTAGATCAGCTCAAGGTGTTTCTTCCCATTTGAACGAATCTGGGCCGCGTGATAAGTCACCGTATTCAATACCTCACAATATGTGAGGTTTCTAGCGTTTAATGTGTCCTCCAAGTTAGCTATCAACAAGTGCGGAGCATATGACTCAACTTCATTGATTCAACACTGGTTAAGTACCTTGAAGTTTGAGTCGTTCCACAATTATTATAGTTTGTTATAGTCTCAACTCAAAACCGAATGTTTAAATAAATTCTTTCTTAAATATTACCTACCTTTCTATGGGTCCCCTTGAAATGTTCCTTCAGGGGGCGCACGCTTTATTCTAACGTTCCAAAAATGTCAAAATTTTTATTTTCGGGGGAATTCACTTTGTAGGGGAGAAGGAAACTTGTGGGGGGAGAGGAAGTATTTATTTTCAACCTGCAACTGGCAAGTTTGATATAAACAGAAATAGAATCCATGCAGAAGATAATGGAGAAAATTAAATGGTGTCAAACGAAACAGTCAAATTCCTGTCTTTATTGCTGCGGGGGTGCCCCAGATTTTTCTTCTATACCGTATGGTAAACACAAAAGTTGATGAATGCTTCTTCGGTATTATAACTATCTACATAAAGGGGTTACTAAAAAAAACATGGAAGAAACCAAAACTTCGCGACCTACCTCGTGTGACACGAGAAGGGAGAGACAATTAGAGCCCAGTTAGTGACCGTTGTACTCTCTGAACAATTTGATTTTTCACCATGAATATGTGTAACACAAAATATAATAACTTTGAAACGACCCGTACTCTGATATTCATAATTACCATGCATTGAAATATGATGTTCGCCAATTTGAGATATCGCCACAGCAGCTACTTCTGGCAAGACGATGAAATTTGTGAATTAGGATTTCATTTAATTAATTTTTTTTTTCAGTTAACAAAAACATTAATGTATTTTTATGAATATATTTTTCAATGTTTGTGTATCACTCGAAAAAGCAAACCTTCAGGCAGGCAGGCTGTTTGGAATTGTAGCTTCTCGAGTGACTAACTCATTTATGAATAAAGAAATACTAACCCAAAAAAAAAACGTAATTTGTTTGATTTATTTGCACATTTTTGTCATACATTTTAATGTTACGTCCTTAATACATTTTAATCGAGGAAAGGATTATGTGTTGCACACTTATGATGTCGCATTACAAAATAGGTAATTGAAAAAAAAAGTAGATGAATATCGTTCCCTAATGAAAAATTGCTCCTAACAAATTGACTTCGGGGGTAATTGGGTAAAAAAATTATTCCAACATTTGGTATGAAGCTACAAATTAATATGAATAATACATGATACATCGAGTACCAACCAAATTACAAAAAGTGTCCTAAAATCAATTCAGTAGGTATTGAACACGTATCAGGAAAAATTTAGGTATTTCATTTGTAGTAGCCAATACGATCAAGGATATGAACTAAATGAACCAAATATGAACTAAATATAAACTGAATCACTCGCGATGAAATTGTGGAAAACCATTTAAATAAAATGTAATTTAAATGGTCAATGAAAACGCTGTCTATATCCACGAAAATAATGAGTTACAAAAATTGATTTTGACGGTTATGTCATCATCAGCAACAAACAAGACTTTGTGGCCAGAACAACCAAACTTTTGAAATAAATTCGAAAGTTTATTATTGAAAGTAGTTTCGAAAAAGTTTGTAACATTGTAACTCATTATTTTTGTGGACGTTTTCATTTACTCCGAATTGATTTTATTGAAATCACCTTTCTATTTCCGGACTTTCGGTTTTTTTGAAACCTTCATCAGGGATTAAAACATAATAGAAACAATTTCATAAAGGCGTCACACAGCTAGAGACATTTCAAGTAAATTTAATCACGAATAATTCGAAAAAACCAGAATAAATGACTATTGAATTAGGTCATGCTGAACTGACCAATAAGCTAGGGGATAAAGAGAAATGTGACTGAAAAATCGAATTCAAAACACACAAGCTACCTTGTTGAGTAGTTTCATCGAAAATGTTTCAAAATGGCGTCCGAAATTCAGTTTTCAACTAAAGTGAGTCTTTCAAGTTGTGAATAGCAATTCATCATGGTTTATAT
Source organism: Lygus lineolaris (assembly GCA_030264115.1). NCBI lineage: Eukaryota > Metazoa > Arthropoda > Insecta > Hemiptera > Miridae > Lygus > Lygus lineolaris. Next base: position 90,923,868 of record JAEMON010000001.1, on the reverse strand, counting down.
CTGATTATGAATAGATTTGCCTGAAATGTCGTTTGCTTATCAAACATAATCAACATACCTATAAACTTATCAAAACTATCTTATCAAACTTTTTTCAAGAATGGAAAAGCATTATTTAGGATCTATCATCACCCGCAGAATTCGTGTTAGGCATTCTCCAAAAGCATCTGGCGCGACAGCGAAGTTCACCAGAACGCCGACTTACCTGAAAAAGAAGAAACACTCAGATAAGTACTACAGTATACCCTAGTAAAGCTATGAGAGAATAAAATTCAACAAATTATCATTATGAAAATTGCAACTAAATCGTTTTATCATTGCATTCATAATAGTGATGGTCATCTTTCAATCGGTATGATTGAAGGAACAACGTAACATTGTTCGAAAATAGGGTTATGAGGTTTTTTAGGGTTTTAGGGGGTGGTCTCTTACATGGTGTTGGTTCCGTGGGGTTTGGTTCTTATGGAAAACCGCCTGTTTTGGAAATTGTTAACGAGATATTGAAATATAGGATATCCAAGTCATATTTAGAATTTGCCATTTCAAATTTTGAGAATTTTTTTAAATATTCATGCTATTAAATGTTGAAAAAACACAACAATTTGAAATAAAAATCTTGAATTTGATTTGGAATATTCTGAATTTGGTTTGGAAAATTCTGAATTTGACTTTGAAAACCTATATACGCAGTAGGTACATCAAATTGATATTGTTTTCGTAGCCTACTTGAATTGACTCAGTGAAGGAGGGCGTTATGCGAAGTACATGGCACCACCGTCTACGATGAATCGTTCAATCATGGTTCATTCAATAGGTAGTTGTTTCGGTGGTTCGTTCAATTCAATCTCTCAATATTCGATTGTTGTGTACTCACAACTTTTTCGGGTCAAAATATTTTAATGTTTTTAGCGAATTTT
>JAEMON010000001.1:90847131-90858004 GCA_030264115.1 Lygus lineolaris | reverse complement strand
GATTCCAAAGGTTCATTATTGAAATTAATAAACCAAAATATATATAAAGGCACCTACATTAGAAAATCTTGAAACGTAAAACATCAAATTTTGGAAGGGGTTAATACAAAAAAAATCGAGGATGCGAATCGGGATGTGAACAGAGGGCACTAGGAGTCGGCGGTTAGCATCTGATTATGCTCTCCTTAACTACCAATTCGAAACTCCGACTAGCTACTTTTTTTACGTGCTAGAACGTCTGCCTCGGGGCGTCTGCCAAATTGGGTGAGCAGTAAAGCTTCCTCACTTTTGTAAAATGTACGTAGAGTGTGAGGTAAGTTGTGAAACTTGCACCAAAATTGGTAGAATAGTTCCAGAGCTATACCTTTGACAACCTATTTAAAGCTGGCGCATGGGCGAATTCATATAATTACCATTAGAATAATCTGTCTACTTATTGGAGGCTCTGAACAATATAGACACAATAGTGCAGATGTTCAGCCACTTTGATCTGGGGGGGAATGACGTAGCGGATGTTCTTGCTCAAAAACATAGAACAATGGAATAATACAGCCTACAACTAGGTATATCATGTAATAGGGGGAACAACGAAAATAGACGAATGTTTGGAGGGAAAGTGGCGAAAAAAAGGAGGATCCACCACACGCAAAATCCTGGTTCCAGAACCCGTGGAAACCAAATAATCCCATCACGACTATCAACGGATTAATCATTGGCCACATGAACACCTTTAAATACTTCCGTGATGAGGAAAATAGACCATTCAGGGTGTGACCTGCGAAGATGATACTAGACTGACTGTGAAGCACATTTTCGAGGAATGTGCAAATGTCCGAGGTCATCTTTCCCAGGGGTACAACAAAGAGAGGACTTTCTATTCAATTAGTATGTCCGTCAGAATAAATATCTAACACATTTATAAACTGGGATCGGGACTACCACAAGACTGGCGAGACATGAGAAACATACTTGTATAAAACTCCAAACGTATGGCCACATTGCAAACGTCCTGTGTCCGACGTGAATCTCACGTTTTATGACACTTCAAAGAGAATAAACGAAGAAGAAGTAAGTATTGCTTTCAAGCTTAGTTCATCATTATTAATTTATGAATTTTATAAGACTTTTCAGTGATTTTTAACGCGTTATTGTCGCTTGAATTATGAATAGGCACGTTTATTCCAGGCAGGAGATGAATATTCTATGGATCAATTATGATTTTCTCTGTCGCCATTTGACAACATTTGGAGGGTGAGGATGTTCTTGTCTCGTGATATTCTATTCTCAAGGTTTTATTTTGATAAGAAAATCCAAGTAATTAGCAGGCCGATATGGCATGTAGGCATAATTAGGTAATTTTATGATTTCAGAAGCTGTGGCGTGTTGCGCAAATATGCCATAAGACATAATATGACACAAGGTTGTTTAATTTATTTTATTTATTAACCTTATTGGTGGTTAACCACTGAATAGTTTAGCGATCCGTTGGAATCGAAAGGTACCCTGGAGTTGTGCAAACAACAGCTGTGTAAACAGACGGCAGGAATTGGGCGAAACCCCGTTTTCCACATCCTTTGTCCCATCGAAAATCCCGGCTACACCCCACGTCTCCCATAAAACTCCCCCAACAGCTCACAGTTAAAAATTGCAAACTTCCGTAGGTGAAATATTCATTTTTGGCTCATTTGAAGATATTCCCACAGTTTCATACAGCATTTTAAATCACGTACAGGGAAGTGATAGCCTGAAACCCCGGCTTAAACCCACCCCTTTCGCCAAACTACCCGCAGTCCGCTCAATTTCGAAAACCTCCAAATAGCCTATAAGGCCTAAGTTAGGCTGATCCGAAGATATTCAATCTCTCAATGGGGAACTTGCATGGTTATTTTTTATTCCAGCTTTTCAAAGAGAGGGGTTTCCAAAAAGGCTATATGATGGGTATCCGATGATTGAAACTTACCAAAAATGGGTCTTGTAATTTTCACATAACTGACGTCACAAATCCCCTTCCAGCCTCGTCGGCGGGTTTCTCAGCTCCCTAACCTAAATGACACGCACTCCCTTTCAACCTATTTTCTGGTTGAGCCAGCCGTAATTTTAACCTTAAAATTGGCACCAGGGGGTTTCAAAGGGCGCTGAATAAGATTTTGAGGTTCAAAAGTCAAAATTCCTACCCATGCAAGTTCCCCATAATCGGATGATCTCAGTGACCTCGAAAAGCGGCACACACATGTCTGCTGACAGAGGAAAATTTAGATAAGGTTCCAAATTGTCTTAAAAAAAGTTCCACTCATGCAGACTGAGTTGATGAGCGAATTTTAAAAGAATCATTTTAACCGATTTTGTGGGTGATTCTCATTGGAAATTTTGCGCTGATTCCGAATAATACCATATTTTCCTATGCTTGAGATGGTAATTTACACCGAAAACCTCAAAAAACACGTTTTTTGACCGTTACTTATTTCTCAAAATTTTACCCCTTGGAGTACTTAAAAAATTCTGGCCAACAAACTCATCCTTCCTTGATATTTTGAAATTTTTTTGGACTTTTTAGATGGATTCCACGGTCAGATATCGTCTGGAATGACATATAAATACATATATACATATGGAAAATGTTAAATTTCAGGGATCGTTCTTGAATGGTCTGAAACGGATTTCCTGATGGAAAAATGTTCAAAGTTTTGAATAACTACAATTTTGGAGCCATTTCAATAGCTGAATTTTTTTTCGAAAATTCGCTAATAGGAAAAACGTCTGGCAAGTTGGGTGGACAGTATAGCTTCCTCACTATTGTAAACGTGGACATATATGTAGAATCAGCGGAAATGTCACCGAAATCGGTTGAATAGTTCCGAAGTTATGTTTATGACAAAAATTTCAAGTTTGCGCATGCTGTTCAGAAAGCTTTGAAACGCAGGAAGCAGAGGGAAATTTTGATTTAGGAGAACATGATACTTAGCGAATTTTCTAAGAATACATTATTCTAATCAATGTACAGAAATACCATTTTATTATTATAGATTTATGACGCTAAGAGGTGTTGCAGGCACCCAACTGTCAGACTATTGGGAATATTTGTACCATCACCAGAGAGATGTTCACGACCTGAACTTGTTTATACTGCCTTGTGGACTGAGAAGCTTCCACATCTACAACCAACTCAATAACTATACCTACTATTGTGTTCAACAAAGTAGGTAATCCTACTAGCAATTTACTATTATCTGGCACCTAGCTACGTTTTTTGCTTCATCATTACCTTCTGATTGGTCTGCTATCAATTCAATGGCAGCTATGAGGCCTCAGAGAGGGAGTTTTTGGTTTTATAGTAAATCACAGAACATGGGCCCTAGTCTTAATACTAAACAAGTCTTCCTGCACTTCCTCTGGGATAGGAACATTTAAGATTGACCAGCCATTCACATCGAACTAAGTTTACCTTATCACTATCTCTATTACTTTGGATATTATTGGGTACCTAGCATTTTGCCAATTAAATTGTTCCATTCTCTATCTATTGTGATTTGTTTTTCTGCATGTATATTTACAAAAGAGTTTGATCTTATTGAGTAGGTTGACATCGCTATCATACTGATCATTGAATTAAAAGTTTCGTTGCTCTGGTTTTTAAGCTGGTTTGACTTCCAATAATTCATTTTGACCTCCAAATTCAAAATTGAGAAAAGGGTGATATTGCACAAGTTATTCAATTTGATGTCATGAGGGAAATGTTTGTATAAAGCTATGTCGTTCACAGAAGATATCATCCCTCGTCGAATCTCCAATGCATGAAATACAGAATGTCAACGACTTAGCTTTATACATACATTGCCCTCACAACACTAAACTGAATAACATGTGCAGTATCAACCCTTTCTCAATTCTGAATTTGGAGATCAAAATGAATTATTGGGAGTCAAACCAGATTAAAAACAAGAGCAACGAAACTTTAAATTCAATATGATTAACGACGTCAACCCACTGAATAACATCAAACTCTTTTATAAAAGTATAAGAGTATAAAGAGTATTTTTATTAGTACTTTTATAAGTGTATAAATATACATGCAGAAAAACAAATCAAAATAGATAGAGAATGGAACAATTTAATCGGCAAAAGCTACCCAATAATATCCAAAATAATAGAGATAGTGATAAGGTAAAATTAGAATAGTCAATCTTACTGATGATCCTATTCCAGAGAAGGTGCAACAAGTATTACGAATAGGGCCCAAGTTCTGTGATATTGTAGAAAACAAAAACCTGCTGTGAACTAATAGCTGACATTGAACGCAATCTATTGTATTCCTTGGTTTAAAATTTCGCAGCATACTTTAATTAGTGCAATAATATAATTGATACTACATCGATTCAGACATGTACTTTTAGATAGCTTTAATATTGTTGTTTCTCCTCCTCTATAGCATAGGATAATCAAAAGATTTGTGCACTTTATTCAGTGTTGCAGTAGTCTTTCTGTACTATAATAGCCTATACCTAGTCTATCCCTCCTGTATCCTACTGTGAATCTGTTAAAAACCATGGTGTAGGTCTGAATTCAACTATAACTTCTTCAAATTATCTTGTACCCAAATATCCAGTTTTCAAATCTAATATCTACTTGTTTATTTATCCTTTCTCCTCAAGCCAACTATAGTATTATAACCTGTTTAAGAGGTATCTACTGTTGAGAATAATCTACGTGTGAATGTTTATTTTCCTACTGGATGATCGTATTTATTGACTGATTGTGGTGTGTACGTATGTTGTTTCTTGGGCTGGATAGCCTGGCTGGGTTCTTCATCTCTCATAATCGCCACAATCTAATCTATAATACATCTACCTTTTGTGCATCTTCATATACATTATTTGGAAATCTGTTGTACATTCTTGATTTTTTCAATGTACTTGTTTACGTCTGTAAACGAAAAAGCTCTCTCTCACTCTCTCTCAAAGCCTACTGTAGTACTCCGGTGAATCTTTGATCCTCCATCACTTGTCATATTGCTCCATTCTTTACATCTAATCTATCAATTTGCGTTCCCTCAAACGCCTTAGAACCACTTTTACTTTCCTCAGCCGACCTGAAAGCCGAAGAGTATTGCGATCGGCAGGAAACCCCCTATTTCTCGAATACCTCCTTAGAATGATATTGAATGGTCGACATGTGATCAATTTGATTCACATTTTGGACAAATGTACCTATGTATGTACAAATAACACCCGGGTTTCAGCCCTGAACGTGTCCTGGTGAGAGGTGTGGTGTGTGCGAGACCTGGATATCTCTGCAAGAGTACTCCGTGGCGTCACCAACCGCGTCCTGTCGGGGCATACCTGAATTGGTGGTATTTTCAACTGCGCACTTCCCTTTACCCTCACCGTACTCCACATCCCTCCTCCTCTTCACTTCACCCTTACCCCCAAGAGCAAGGATGAAACCCATGTCTCAGGCCCCCACGAAAATAATAAAACATTTCAGATTTCAAGGCTTGGTTTCTATAAGTAAGAGGATGAAACACTAAGAATTTCAGCCCCCAGGTCAAAGATTTAAGGGAGAAACTGAGTAAAATAGGTTAAAAAAAACTTCTTTTTCTCCAAGCGTTTTGATGGGATTCACAGGATTCACTCTTTCACCAAGTAAAAGCAACTTCCAATGTCTTCAGGAAAATATCTTGAGGACCGAAATCAACGTTAAACACACAAAAATCTCAATTTTTCGTGTTTCTATGAGTGATAATAGTAACTGTGAAGCCTCGCTCTTTTTTTAATGTTGAGAGGGAAAACGTCTGCCAGGTAGGGTGGGCAGTATAGGTAGCCTCCTCACTTCTGTAACATGGACGTATAGTATCAGTTAGTGAACATTTCAGCAAAATTGGTAGAATAGTTCCGGAGCATGCCTTTGACAATAAATTTCAAGTTTGTCCATGCGCAGTAGCCATCGCTCATCCAATTGTGGCGAAATTCATAGGTGATTACCTCGGACAATCTCTGGAAATGTCACCAAAATTGGTATAGTAATTCCGGAGTGATGGCTATGAAACTCATTTCAGTACCTATTGCGTATGCGCAGTAGGTATTACTGATACAATCGTGTTTAAAATCGAAGGTAATTGTCAACCCTCAACTACCCTCCGGATTTGACCGAAATCGGTCTATCAGGAACAGAGGAATCGTAGTTTCAGGAAATTCACTTTTGCGCATGCGCACACACTACTAGTGGTCCGATGGCGATGAAATTCATAGGGGACCGTCTAGAGTCTAACCCACGGAGTGCCTGAACATTTCGCTGAAATTGGTCGAGAAGTAAATATGACAACAAATCTCAAATTTGCGCTTGCGCAGTAGCTACTACTGATCCAATTATTACAAAGTTCATGGGTGAGTGTCTTGGAGTCAGCCCCCCACTACCCTCCAAATTTGAGCGAAATAGGTCAATTAGGAGTTGAAATACCGGGGGTTTCCGGAAATTCACGTTTGCGCATGCGCTCACGCTACTAATAGTCCGATGGCGATACAATTCATGTGGGATCGTCACCGGGCTAATCCTCACAAATCCTAGGAATTTGATTGAAATCGGATCAAAATTGTGGAAGTTATGGCTTTGACAGGGAATGTGGACAGACAGACACGAAACCAAATTTGTTCAGGAGGCTCTGAAACACCAAATGCGAGTGGAAATTTTGATTTTGGAGCACAAAAAATATTTCAATTTTGAAAGTAAAAACAAACCTTCCGCTGCCTTCCAGACTCGGAAGCAAACAATTGTTCAGAAAGTTCTGAAACGTAAGAAGCAAGTTGACATTTTGATTTTGGGTGGCAAATTTTTTCTTCATTTCTTGCACGAATACATAGCTTTCTACCTTCGGTAGTGAGGAAGCAATACGATAAAGAGAAGGTCACTATTTGTAGATACACCCAGATACTGCGTGATTATATTGAAAAACTCGTGGAATGGTCGATCTACGAGGACCCATGATATTGGCAAAGCAAGTAATACGATCCTAGATCCTAGCCTACTTCAGGTTTCCGTAGAAATTATCAAAATGAAATAAATCATATCGGTCGGTAGGGACCTATACCTAAGAACCGCCAATGAATAACATATTTGATTCTTATTAAAACAATCAACCTCAACTCGGGATAAGAGGATGGAACGCCAAAAAAGAACCAGCTGTCCGTGAACTAGGATCGACTTTATTGCAAAAAAATAATTATACAAGACAATTAAAAGCCGTAGATCGCAAAAAGGAATCAAACCTACAATCAAAAAAAGGATCGTGAGAAATAAACTGTAAATTTCAATTATTGAATGATCGTGAAAAATATAAACATCATATCAGTGTAACATAATTTATTTTGTCTGTGTCATATATTTATGTCGTTCTGTGTTGGGGTTCCGACAATGTACATACAGACTCGTAATACTAACGTTTTTGGTGATTTGCAAAATATATCAAGTACCTATTTTAAATTTATAAACAGCTTGTAACACTCGAAACAAATTATTTAAAAAAATATATATATATTTGTGAAGAACTGAACGTAAAGCACACAAGCAACTTAAAACTCGGGAGAGTCCAAAAATTACATACAAACAACTTTCATTTAGTGGATGGCCATGAGGAACACACAGACAACTTACAACAATCAACATACGCACTAAAAACTTAAAACAATCAGCATACTAACAACTCACACCGAAAATAACTATTATTTTCCGCCGAGGGTAAATAAAAAATATCACCTAATTTTTGTTTTCAAGTTTCCCTACAATTCTGCGTACACAACAATTTCAATAGCCAATCATGTTGAAGAACAGAAAAAGATAGATCTGAAATTTCTGATTCGAAAAACCAAAAATAGGAAATAGGAGTTATTTTAGATTTTTATTTCTTCAAACTGAAGATAACAGGTATTGTCCGTGTTTAAGATAGAAATACAACATAACAGTTATTATCTGATTTTTATTAGTTCAATCAGATAATAAGAATTAGGGCTTTTTTTTAGAATTATGATCTAATTTTTATTTCTGCGATCGAACAATAACTGTTATTACTTAATTTTGAGTTTTTTTTCGATCAAAAAATTAAACTTATCTTTTTTCTTTAAAATTTGACGGATAGAAGAGAATTATGAACTCCAGAAGTACGAATAAGTACATAGCAAATTGAGCTTGGAAAAACACCAATATTTTAGCAAATTTTCGAAGAAAATGAAGCTACCTATTGTGGCTTCAAAATGTTTGTAATGCAAAATTTTGATATTTTCTTCATGGAAATCCGTTTCAGACCATTCTGAAACGATTCCTGGAATTGAACACTTTTTCATATGTATAGGTATATATATATGTATATATATATATGTGTGTCACTCCAGACGATATCTTCCCGAGGGATCGAGATGAAAAATCAAAAAAAAATTTTAAATGTCAATAATATCAAAATAAAGGATGAGTTCGTTGGCCAGCATTTTTGGAGTATTCCTAGGAGTCAAATTTCGAAAATCTAGAGTGAAAAATCGCTTTAAAAAACGTGTTTTTTGAGGCTTCTGGTGTGAATTACCATCCTAAACTTAGGAACATAAATGGTATATTCGGAATCAGCGTGAAATTTCCTATAAGCATGACCCACCAAATTGGTTAAAATTATTCTTTGAAAATTTGCTCATCAACTCATGCTGCATGAATGGAACTTTTTAAAATTATGTGAAAATATTGGTGTACGAAATTGAAAATGATGTATGATTCATAGGTAATATCCTATTTTAGCAAGTTGGGTACCTGCATTACATTTTCTTGCTAAGACCAATATCTTACAAAGTAAAACTGGACAGGGAATTCTAATTTTTCGACCAAAGGATGAAAAGTGAGAAGTAATTTCAATTTTTTGATTGAAAAAGAAAAAATTAATAAATAAGTTATTTTTTAATCGAAATTATAAACAATCAAAAAATAATACCTACCTACATAGTTTTTTTTTTAATGAACAAATAAAAAATAAAAAAAACAACAGTTAATTTTTATCTAATGAGGAAAAGACTCATGAACTTAAAAAAATTTACTTTCAATTTCAATTCTTCGGTAATAACTAATTTTTTAGATAAAAATCAGAAAATAACTTTATCCTTCAATTTCTACGGGAAAATGCATTATTCTTTCAACCCCTGCTTACATCAATCAACAAATAACATACAAACAACATTCAATTCATTTGAAAATGACCGTAAAACATACATACAAAATTAACTAATAACATACAAAAAACTCAAAACAGTCAACAAATAACGTACAAACAATAACATCCTTCTGATTTGGAAACGGCCGTGAAACAAACAAACAACCTGGAACATAAACTTTCAATTTCAATTCGTAAATGGTCGTTAAACATACAAACAACTTATTTAAAACTTTAAATTTGTGGATGATCGTGAAATAGAATAGAGGGAAGACATTCGTCGAATGAAGATGTGCAGTTGGGGAGAGATGATTGGTTTTGAGATTCCTGATGACGCAAGCAGCCATGGAATCCAGACGTGATGTTGATAAAGATGAACATTTTCCCATGAAGCATCTGAAAGGTATTAAAAAGTTGCAGATAACTGAACATAATGGCGGTATCAGTATCGTTATAGCTGCATTTCAATCGTGTGACTCAGACCTCAAATGCCGAGCAGAAAAAACCTGCCCGTGCATCTGGTATTTGTGATTTGTAACAATATAATTCAGAGTTAGACGACTGGTGACAAAGTGTTGTTGCACCACGAGAAAACTGAAAGGGAAGAATTAAAGTGCGATTCTGGATCCAGAAGGTCTGTATAGTTCGATCTGTGACATTATGTACTTGGTATCTCATGGTTATTGAATTATTTTGTTGGGATTTTGTTCTACACAGATATATTTCGACATAGTATAGTGTAGAACTTGAGTCTAAAACAATCAGGCACCAAGAAGTATGTAGTTCTACGTAAAGAATACTTCGACTTTAAAAAGATTATCTGATGTACCCGCTCCATATAATTCCAAGAATTTCAACTCGAGATTCCTTCTATCTCGCTGAAAAAACGCTACAAATTATTACACAAGGGTTTATTATTTTCTATATAGATCGCCCATCTACAAAGATCCTATTGGTATTTAGTAAATACTTTACCTTAATAATATATCGTGAGGTTCACTATCATTCCTTGGGGACAATGGAGGAGTGCCTACTTCTAATTGTCACTATCCGAGTGTTGAATCATTCATTCATAACGAAATTCAGTAACTAAGACCACTAATTGCCATTTTAGCGAATTTTCGAAAAAAATGAAGCTATTGCAATGGCTCAACAATTTTTGTGATGCAAATTTTTGACAATTTTTTTTTCATGGAAATCCGTTTCAGACCATTCTAAAACGATTCCTCAAATTTAACACTTTTTCATATGTATATATATATATTTATTTATATATATACGTGTAACTCCAGACGATATCTGCCCGAGGAATCGAGATAAAAAATCCAAAAAATTTGTTAAATGTCAATAATATCAAAAGTAAGGATGAGTTCGTTGGCCAGAATTCTCGGAGTACTTCAAGGGGTCAAATTTTGAAAATTTAGTTCCAAAAATCGCTTTAAAAAACGTGTTTTTTGAGGTTTTTGGTGTGAAATACCATCTTAAACATAGGAACTTATGGTATATTCGGAATCAGCGTGAAATTTCCTATAAGTATCACCCACAAAATCGGTTAAAATTATTCTTTGAAAATTCGCTCACCAACTCATGCTGCATGAATGGAACTTTATGGATTTCAACGCTGTTTTCGTTCCTGAGGGTTTTTTTTTGTGGTGATGTATTGGAGCTTGTTTTTACTTGAAAGAAGAGTAAGTCCTG
>JAEMON010000001.1:90813045-90829605 GCA_030264115.1 Lygus lineolaris | reverse complement strand
TTACCACCCACCCGTCGCGACGACGTGTATGGGATGAGCGCTTTTCACCACCAACACGTCGAAATGACGTGTATAAAATGAGCGCTTATTACTACCTACACGTCGAAATGACGTGTACAAAATGAGCGCTTATTACTACCTACACGTCGTTTCGACTCCCTAGGTTTCAGATAAAAAATCATTGCTTACCTTGAGTGAGGCCGGGACACATAAAGCCCTCGGCAGCCAGTAGGCAACTAACCAGGGGTAGCATATCTGGAAGCTGAAGCCGCTGTGACACCCCCTAACCGGAAAAGTTGGAAACTGAAGAAAAATACACGTCGAATCGACGTAGGGGTAGTAATCTAGGGTTAAGGCGTTTATATTTTATTTTATTAATATTATAACAAGGGTCAAGTGTTTCTTTTTATCTCACAATCTTCATGATGAATAGTTAAGTACTATATTTAGCGTTTTTGGAATTAATTATATAATTATCAATTGTTTGAAAATAAATACTAAGCTGTGTTGATCATGTTCCTCGATATGAGTATTGAAAATAGGTACCTGTAGAGTTAGCCTTGCTCAAGATCGAAATTCATATATATTTTGTGACGGTTACAACATTAATTTTTGGAATTGCTGACTATTAATTGATATATATATTTTAGGAATGATTTGCCAATCAACTTGTTGAAAATAACAACCAAAGATTGTTATTTGACAATAAAAAAAAGAAAAATAAATATACCTACTTGAAAATAAAAGAATAAAAAATATTTTTGTCTCCGAATCTCCTTGTGTGTTCTGTATCACGGGCCCTCACCCTTCGCTGACCCAGAGAAAAAAAAAATAATAATAAAAAATAAAAAAATGGGAAAATCAATAAAAAAAAATAAAAAAATAAATAACAACCAAAGTATAGAAAAATGATTAAAAAAAACAGTATAAAATCAATTGTATTGAGGCTATCTGAATCATGGTCGTTTAGATGAACTATTTATGTTTTTAGATGTAGAGTTTAATACTTATTTCTCAATTTATTTCGATGTTCATGTTCTGATTATCAAAGCACTATCAGCGCATCAAAAAATTAATGTTATACTTATGAAAGTAAGTAAATTGTATTATGTGCTGCTAGGTTTCTAGAGGTGGGCAGGTTTTGACGAAAATGGAGTTATCCTTGCGTAAGTTCAAAACTCAAATTTTTAGTGACAGTTACCAACCCGATCACAATATTCACTTTTGGAATTGCTCACTATTATGTGATGAGTTTTGAATAAGATTTACCAAGCAACGAGTGGAAAATAACGAGCGAAGGTTTATTGATTCAGAAGAAGTACCAAACAGTGTATGAAGTCATTCTTATTGAGGTAATCTTTGCGACCTTATTCACGGTTGTTATTCATGGTTAACGTCAAGTAAGCCATTAAGATTCAACTAATGCCAATCATACAACAGTAGTTTTCCCCTCAATAAATAATTATTGTTGACTCACTTAGAATAAAGTTCATGTAGGTTTTAGTTTAGTGAAGTTACCAAATAATACAAATTGGTGTGGTTTGAAAATATAAAAACAAGGTGCGCCAACAAGGTTCGAACCCCCTCAAAGTGCCATACATTTTTAACAATTTCATGTTCTCAACAGAGGGGGGGTTGGAAGGGAACTTGATTCCGATTGGCCGGGAGAAGTGAAAAGGGAGCCGGGAGGAATAGCCAATGCCAACCAAGGGCATCAAAAGTGAAAGGGGCTCAAACAGTGGTTAGGTAAACATTATGAAGGGGGGTAAATGTCTTAAGGAGGAGGTTCCTGATCATATTTCACCAATAATAATAATAAGTTTATTCCTGCAACCCCCCCCCCCCCCCCCCCCCCCCCCCCCCCCCCCCCCCCCCCCCCCCCCCCTTCCCACCACCCTCCCTGTTAAAATATTCCAAAAACCTTCCGATTTTTAACCCAATGGAAAACTCCATCGGCGGATATTGTCAGGAAGCGTGGTTTATCGATGGAAGCTCATCCAAAAATACAATTGCTGACAGAATCCCAGATATTAGTAGTATGAAGAGGCAGTAAGAGAGGCTGGTAAAGGATAAGCTGCCTAAGAAGATGAGTTGTGAAGATGAAGAAGATAAGTCAAAGAGGAGTAGGAAGTAGGATCAGGTACGTCACGAGCGTTGCCCGACGGAATAGAGAATAAGGAATAATAAGACTATTTTAAAGAGGACTACAATATTATTTTGTTATTGTCACTGAGTGATTATTCACAAACTACATCAGGAACAAAAGGCCAACATAGGAAGATGGAGGGTTCGGGACTCAATTTGCGTATATGTTTGTACAGCTCCTAATAATTGGTACCTAGGTATTTCGTAATTTTTAGTAGTCCTGCTTGAAACTATACATATCCCCAAGCATGCCTAAAACATTCAGATTTTTAGAATGATGATTTCTCATTCCAAAATGCAAAAAACTGAGACAAACACTGTTGTCCCACACCTCCCATGACGGTGAGGAGACATGGGACAGACAATGAGGAGGTTTGGGACATGCACATGAAACCACAGAAAGTGAGACAACAACGGTTCAATAATTAATTATCACAACCAAAGTTTACTAATTTAGCTCTTGTTGGCCTTTTCATACTTCCAGGGCATTTCTGAAATGAATTATGGAGACATCGGTAGACGAAAACAGATTTGGGGTGGTGTGGGACGCTTAAGGGGGCAAGGGGCGATGTCCAAAATCTCCTCATAAATGCCTAAATCTCAGCTACAGAAGGGATTATAAAAACTCTTACTATGACACTATTACTACTTAGGACAAATAAGTTTAAAAAACGGATAACCTCCCCCTACCCCTCTCCACCAACCATTTTAGCGTAGCACAGTTTTTCTCATTTTTCTCAGCCAATTTTCTACGGATTTCGATGTGGTTGGCGGCATTGTTCATATTTGATCATTCTACAGAGAGATGAGATGCCTTTGTGCCAATTTAAATTTTTTCAAAGGATGTGAAAAATTCGAAATTTTGAAATTTAAATCAACATAGCTGATTTCCCTTGGAGAATCGAAAAACAAGAAGAATGCCGCAAAAAATGCCGGGAAAAACTTGTGTTCGATCCCCCCCCCCCCCCCCCCCCCCTCCAACCCCATGCTGGGGTGTCCCACACCTCCCCACAGGACGAAAACAATTAAAATATTCACGCACTCGACTGAACAGTTACAGGTCAAAAAAAAAGTCCCATTCATGCAGCAAGAGTTGATGAGCGAATTTTCGAAGTATGATTTTAAACGATTTGGTGGGTGATTCTTATAGGTAATTTCACGCTGATTCCGAATGTATACCATATCATGTTCCTATGTTTAAGATGGTAATTTACACCAAAAACAGGTTTTTTTTAACCCCTTGGAGTACTCCAAAAATTCTGGCCAACAAACTCATCATTTCTTTTTATATTATTGACATTTTAAAAATTGTTTGGATTTTTTTTTTTCTTACGAAAACGGTAAGCAAACATTATGTTATTCGTAAGGGATTTCAATTGGTTTAATCCAACTTTATCGCTGTATTTTATTTTAGAGCAACCTGGAGTTATTTATCGATCCGTTCAACTAGTTTTTTGGTTGTTTTTGACGAATAATAATAATAATAATGAGGACGTGGTTGGATGATGAGGTGTATCAGTAATTGGCCACAGTCATTTATGTCCTCAGTCTTTGAAACGTTGTGATTCTAGCAATTATAGGAAACTAGACTGAGATCTGGGAGGTAAGCACCTAATTATATTACTTGATGAAAAAGCTGGTTTTTGTGAATAGATGGGTGACTTAGTTCTCAAACAATACCAACCCCTTCCCCCTTCCAGAATATTGAAAAAAGTCTATTTCATTCAATGATAGGTACCTAACTAGGTAGGTAAGAGATTCTCTAAAAAAAAACTATTTGGAGAATTAGAAACTCACTTAAGTGGCCAATAACTGGTGCTATTACACTATGATAGATTGAACGCCAGAATATAATTCTGAAATGCCCCAAGGTACAATCTGAGCCTGAAGAGCTCTGAGCTGTTCATCTCGACGACACCCTCAATGAACATTTCGCATCAACACAACTCCGCCACGTAGATAAATTGCTATAATCTGAAAGGCAAAGGTGGTGGAGAAGAGAGAAATTTCTCCAAGTTTCAGCTACCCCCCCCCCCCCCCCCCCCCCCCCCCCCCCCCCCCCCCCCCCCCCCTTCACCACCGCCCCTTCCACTCTCAGCGTTAATACAAAGAGTTGCTGACTTGGCAAATAGTTTCACGCGAGTGGAGTTTGAATACGGGTTGAAATACTTGATATAAGCAATGCACGAAGAAAGTGAATTGACTTGAGTTGTGCGGGTCGGTGAATTTATGTTCAGGGGCCTCCGGGTGAATACGTCGCTAACGTAGTTTCGCGAGTGTAAAACGGCGAGGGGGCTTTTGTGTCAACGTGCCCCCCAACCATCAACCCCTTCCATTCCTGCACCTCTGAATACGTAAATGACGCCAGACAAGGACTTTGACTCTGCTAGGAGCTGTTTACATTCAAGTAATGTCGGAGAAGGATTGCCGCCTTCGTCGCCTGATTACCACTGGCATTTATTACTGTTGTTCTCGGCTTCACTCGGATACGCCGGTAATTAACAGAACAGCTTTGAAATTACCACCGTTGCTATCCAACGCGGAACCTTTTGAACCGAAAATAAAAACTAACCCCCACCCCACTCTAAAAAAATTGATCATTTAGAACTCAAAGTACTTGGGACCCAAAAATCGAATTTAAAAAACAGCGGACGTCGCAAGGCATACGACGGACGAACGGATTTTTTTTCTTCGATTTTTTTATTCTACGTATCTTGAAACGTAAAACATAAAATATGAAGGTGGTTGAAAATTTAGTTTTTCGTGCACGATTCCAAAGGTTCATCATTGAAAATAATAAACCAAAAAAGATGCAAACTACAACACAACGCTTTATTATTTACCGTACGGACTGCATACTCTTCTGGGTAGATCACTGCTCTTCTGTAGTCAGAAACATGCAGCATGAGTTGATGAGCGAATTTTCAAAGAATGATTTTAACCGAATGGTGGGTCATTCTTATAGGAAATTTCACGCTGATTCCGAATATACCATATGTTTCTATGTTTAAGATGGTAATTTACACCGAAAACCTCAACAAACGCGGTTTTTAGCGAATTTTCTTTTGATATTATTGACATCTTGAAATTTTGTCAGATTTTTAGCTCAGATATTGTCTGGAATGACACATAATATATCAACATATATATAAACCTATATGCATATAAAAAACACATGGACAACATGATTTTTAGATTCAAGCCTCGAAATTTCAATTTTTAAATACATTTCTTGGATACTACATTTTTTGAAAAATCAAAAAAATAAAATCACTACCTACGTTATTCAGAACACACTAAAATACATTAAAATTACGTACCTATGAGATTTGATAGTTTACAACACCCAAAAAACGAGATTTATTGCACATTTGGAGCGTATTTGCGCGCGTTTGACGCATTCAAATTTTCGAGTGAGGGGGCCATATTTACGACTTACATCTGCATTAAAAAACGTAAAAGCGCATTTAAATATTATTAAGTATGTTTAAAATTTGCTAGAACTATTGCTTTGCTAACTGTAACTGTAAGTCAAATTCCTGACGAAACATTTTTTGATGACAGCTCGCGGACTCCTGAGTCATCGTCTGCGGACCACCTGTTGGAAAACCATGATCAAGGCGATATCTCATCTCAATCTAAGCATCATGTTGTCCATGGGTTAAAAAAAACACAAAAACTGCATGAAAACGCCCAAAAACTTGATTTCTTGCTTTCAGTGCTCATTTGGAGCATATTTGCTCAAGTTTTTGATCACTCAAAATGTCGAGTGAGTAGTAATTTTTTCATGACATTGTGTGTAGAGTCCCAATCTGCAGTAAGAAGAAAATGGGGGTTCCTATCCTGAAAAAGAAAGGTAGTGCGTCAAACCCGCCGTAGCGGGCCACTGCGATTCTACGCAAAAAACGGGGGGTTACGATTTGGATTTGTTTCTAAGTGGCTTTTTAACGTTAGGGGGGATGGAATCATTAGCTGAGATACTGTAATAGGCCTTGAAATTATAGCGATTTTTCCAGGGGTCCTTGAAAATCTTTTTTTGGGAAACCCTGGTCTAGATATACAGGGTGGTTCACGGGAATGGACCCAAAAACAAATGGATATAACTCAAGATGTATTAGACATACAAACGTTACATTTACATTTTCTGGTAGGGAAATTAGTGCTGTTTTAAGTTTTACAAATATGTCAACCATATGGCGTCTATCTTGTTCGTAGCACGAAGCAAGCCTTTTGAGAAGGTTTTGGTGTTCACGCTGTAGATAGCCCTCGACGATTGACTCAATTTCGGTCGTTATTCCAGCCTTAAATCCGTCCTAGGTGCGGGGTTTTGAGGCATTAATACGCGACTCTAGGTATCCCCAAAGGAAGATGGCACACTACTTCAAGTCAGGAGATCTAGGGGGCCAGTGAACGGACCCAAAACGTGGTACGAGCAGGGAACAACTCGCGTACGACGGCCATAGTGGCAACGGAGGTGTGAGGTTGCGCCCCACATTCATCAAGTTCTACCTATTGAACAACTGACAACTTATAGGGGTGGAATTTCAACTCCTTTTTGACGATTCGTCAAACTGAACTGCGATTAATTTGCAGGGCTTTAGCTTGTTGGCGCTGGGGAACGTCTGGGACTCTGGAGAGCAGCTGCCCCTACCCCCTCTATATCTACGTTCTATGGGTTTGTCGTCATATTTAGAAGGCCTGATGGTTTTCCTCCACAAAGTTTCCTGTAGTTCAAAAAGCATATTGTTTTCCAAGTGGGAACAGCACCACGACGCTTGACGTGAATCCTGAATGCACGCTGCACCGAAACAACCGATTCATTGTTTTTAACAAACGCATCGTAGGCTAGCACGTGGTAAACCAAACCCCACCATTCCATGACGATTACTAAATGACACAATCAGACGGTTCGAATGAGACCTTTTATGACCCCCTCCTACCATCCTTCTAATGGCCGCCTACTTTTGGGTCTATTCCCGTGAACAACCCTGTACCTATAGGTGTTGAACTTCAGGAGTCGTTTCAGAATGTTCTGAGACGGATTTCCATGCAGAAAATTAGAAAAAAAATTATGCCAAAAAAATGTAAGCTATTGCAATAGCTTCAACTTTCTGCCAAAATTCGCTAAACTGAAACAGGCCGTTCATCTTCTTGGCCATATTCTACTTATTCTTGAGGCACTTCTTCTTGACCACATTCTATTTCCCAATGGCCTGTTACGTTGTTTTTCTCGTTCATGACTACACCAGGTGAGACTGGAAACATTGAGGTCGAGGATCATCACATAATTAACACAAAAGACTACCTTTATTTGACTGAATCCCGATTAACCAATCAAACGCTCAAATCTCTTCGACGCCTTTACGTTTTCTCCAGTATACACTCGAAAAACTGACTCGTTCAGGTAGCGCCAACATTCCATTCAGTGGTACATTCCTATGCTGTAACCGTGAATATTCATACCTGTTGAACCTACAATAAAAATTGAATCCTCCTGGCGAGGCCCCTGCAGCAATGAGCGGCTGATGATGCGAGAAGGTGGGAGATTGAGAGGGACAGTTCTCGAAATTTGTTAAATGGAAACTCACTGCCCACTGACCCTCCCCCCCCCCATCCTATCTCTCTCTCTCTCTCTCTTCGCTCTTGTTAGAATTCAAAGCTCGAATTCACCAAGTCAACCAGCTAATTCAGATGCTGCCACTAATGAACTGCGCCGGGGAAGGTACCTTCATCACCAGGCCGGTCAAACTCTACTTTGATTGCCTGCATGTAAACCTAAGCCCACTTCGCGTAATTACTTTCCATGGAATATTCCCGACGGATCCCTTTTCTCGCTGTTAATCCGCAAACTTGCGCGTATACAAACTGAGTCCAGCAAATCGGCGGATTGTGCGCTAATAATGCAGTCAAAGATTTGCCGCGCAGTTAGATTTCGGATCACTGCCTCCTTAATATTGTTCCACCAAGGCATGAAGAGCGCTTCAGTGCTCCATTAAACACAAAACCCTCTGTGATTAGGCTCCAGTAATTCTCTTGAGTGAGGGATTCGGAGCGACATTGTTTACTTAAAGTGTTAAATTTGTTGCTCTGCCTCTGTAACATTGTGCGATCACTATTAGCCAAATTCGTTCCACAGGACTCATTCAGACATTCAGTAATTATCAAGAGAGGGGATTATTTAAGCTACTAGCTGATTAGACCTCGTGTTGGGCAGGATCAGCAGGTTTAGTCTCGCCTTTGTGATTTGAGGAGTGCCTCGGCTATTTCCGTGAGCACTCTTCAATAAGGAATTCGCATGGGTCTGACAAATTAGATCTCCTATTTTCGCTAGGTTACAAACATGAATGTTACAAACACAGCTCACAATCAAGCAGAATTAAACTTTCAATGAGAGAGAAAATTAGAACTTGTGCACGATGAATTTTTTGAAAATTTGCTCATTCTTCAAAAGCAGACTTCGGAAAAGTGTGAAAATTGACGAGTCCACAATCAGGCAAATTTTCTCTAGTGCCATCCAGTCCTTCACGGGATCTGCAACAGTCTTCTCAACACAGCCCCACAGTCGTTCAAGTTCCAGATACATCCTTACCAGAAAATTCCGATTATTATGTATAATTCTCCATGCTTCTCAAATAGGGGAACTTGAATGGGTCTGGAATTTTCTGTTTGATTGCCTGTTTCTCGTTATTTTGGGCTGGATAACAAGATCAGGACCATGTGACGAATATATACCTAGTTTCTATAAGAGTGGAAACTCGAATGCAAATCTCAGCTGTTTGAAAAAACAGCTGTCGGGTAGCCAGAACCTAACTGACTTCACACAAGCAAAATAAAACGACCGGTAGCGCTAAATTCGCCAGGCCCTCAACCAATAATATAGACAAAACGAATGCAAGAGTAGCATACCTACTCAGTTGCACCGAAACACGAAATCAACATAATAAAATCAAAATGTAAAAACTGTCCCCAGCTGTAACAGTCTCCACTAATCATAATGTCTAGCTGAAGAATCAACTAAACTCAGGCAGAGCCTCTCTATTGATAAACTGGTAGATGTAAGTAGTATTGTAGAGGTGATTTGTATGGAAACTGAGGAATATATTAATTTAAACTATACTCCATCGTAGATGGTAAGTCGTTTGAAATTATTCAAATGCGAACCACCGAGAGATTTGGTTGTTAGAATCCGCAACTTGCTGGAGAGGCAGAAATTTTATTTCCCGGCATTATTGCATAACGATCCCATTAAAGCCTTCGAGTCGAGCGAAGAAAGCTGAAATGATGGTGAACAAAATAAAAGTTCAAAGTGAGGACGAGAGGGTTACTTGGTCGTCCGTAGCCAATGAAACTCAGTTGGGGACCAGCTTCTGTGGCTGTGGGCTACTAATAAGTGGCGCAGCTACATAAAGGACGAACGTAAAAACGGCCGTAAATTCTTTATTGGGATTATTATTATCCGATAGGCGTAAAAGGTGTTGTTTGTGTTACGACCCTGTGGTGGTGGACCCTTCCGAAACACACTAGTTTGGGGTGGTTAGAAACGTCAAAGGACGCCTCATAAAAACACAGAAAAAATCATAAAATCTCGAAGTGGTTTACGCTTGTAGGGAAGTTTTTCAGGACGGCCGAATCATTCCGTTAACCGAATTGCAACGTAAGCGATTAAAATTTGAGGCATTTCGGGAGTGGAAAAATGTCCACTTGCTTCTCGCGTTTCAAAGCTTCCTGATCAATTTTGATTCCATGTCTGTCTGTATGTTAGTCTGTCTGCAGCAATCCTTGGTCAGGACTTGATTATTAATTGTCATAGGCATAACTCCGGAACTAGGTACACGATCAATGTCTGTGAAATTTACAGGGATTGTGCGGGTTAGAGCCTAGACGGTCCACTATGGAATTCATCCCCGTCAAACCACTACCTAACTGATTTTATACGTCAATGTTACGACAATAAGGAATCTGTACGTACCGCCCACCACATCTTGGCAGACGTTTCATTTTCGGAAAAGAGGATCACATTTTTTATGAATCATTGATGAATATCAACCGCACAGTAGGTATAGGCCTTTTGGGTACCCCGATACACCATCTCCATATTCACTATTATGAATGATAGAGCGCGATTATATTGATCCATCAATCACAAAACTCACCTACTGAGGGGTGGAAGGACCGGTTAAGTCTTCCCTCGAGAAATCGCCATTTTGGATAAAGGTTGACACCAGCGGGTTTGGCTTCTTTATTCAAAGTGAAGGATGGAGCAATTATAGAAGAGAAGTGATGTAAGGTCAAAAAAGAGCCATTTTATTGAATAGCGTGCGTGCATTGAAAAATTACTGCTATGTATTTTAATAGTCTTTCGCGGGGCGGGCAAAGCTCTATCTAACGAGTGTGCAATGAAGTAGAGGAACCAAATGGCCCTACTAACTCTCTTCAACGTTGGTTTGCGCTCCTGACCTTCCTTGACAATCGAATTGCTTTTAATCACAAGCTTTCACATTATTATCTGGGCTCCCCCAAGCTTGTTTTATTCCGGCCTTGGGTGCAGCCGCATTAATCTCTCCTTATCCAGATGTTGGTAATGACTGGCTTCCATCCCTCGCCAGTCCTCCGGCGATATCTCTGTTCAACTCTCCTTCGGTCTACCTCATTTCATTCTTACAAGCCAAACCCGGAAGCGTTTTGTAATTTTGGTAGATGATGGTGGGCAATCAATAGAGCAAATTGGTTCCAAAATAAAAATAAATTGTTCCCCATTACCTAGAACCCCCGTGTAACTACGTTCTCCAAGGAAATTTCGCGCTGGTTCCACATTATCTACATCTTCCGGTATAAAAAAAAACGCTGCCAATTATTACTCACTACCAGAGGTAGGAAACTATGTATTCGAGCGAGAAGTAAGAAAAATGTGAACTCCACGATCAAAATTTCCTCTTGGTTTTTGCCTTTCGAAACTTTCTGGAATATTTTGGTTCCGTGGCGGTCTGGCTGTGGTCAATCCCTTGTCCGAGGCAAAACTGTACGAAATTATGTTATGATTTTGATGGCATTTTAGGAATTGTGCGGGTCAGTCAGTCAACAGTTTCCTATGAATTGCATCGCTGCCAGACCACTAGTAGCGTGTGCGCATGCCATAACGTGAATGTCCTGAAACTAGGATTTCTCAGTTCCTGGTGGACCGATTTCGCTCAAATTCGGAGGGTAGTTCCAGGCTGGCTCCGAGGAGATTGACCATGCATTTCATCCCCATTGGGTATGTAATAGCTACTGCGCAGGCATAAACTGGAAATGTTGTTGTATTAGGCAAAACTTCTGAAATGTCCAAGGTGAAATTGTCCACTAATTGGTTCAATACGTAAAAGTAATTTTGATTTGGCACTAGAGCCCAGTGCCGTCCCCTTCAGAATACTGGTCACAAAGCGATCCTCCCACAATATACTATACATATAGCAACATAACGATACCAATGCCATACGGGACCATTATTGAAAAGTGAAAAGTCCTTCTCCACAGGAAATGTAGAGCTCATAATTATTTCTCAATCCAGAGCTGGTGCTGACTCGAAACTCGACATTTTGATTTATTATTTTCAATAAAGAAACCTCCTTAGTTACCATGGACCAAAATAATGAAGTTTGGTATACTGGCATCATTTGGGGTCTAGTTGTGCCCCGAAGCTTGCCGTTGCCGTCAGTCTTCTCTAAGGAGTAGAAAATAGGGGATGAAATTTTAAAAACCTCCAAGCATAAAACTTCAAAAAGGAAGGTTTATTTTTCCCGTCGATTCCGAATAGAACCCAATGTTCAGAGTCGAATGAGACCTCGCAGGGCATTTTGTGGGCAACCGTTCGCTCCCTGTAAGGACAGAAGGGTTGAATGAAAAAAAGAACTGAAACACGAGTGTGAATCGCAAATCTTCCCGAGTAGGGCGGATCCCCGTTCAATGATCCAAAAATGCAACCATTTTCTATTTTCACCGAAGCTTTCTTAGTTACTGCATTTCGTTATTAATGAATAACACAACCCTCGGTGTCAGGTACCTACCCATTGACCCCAAGAAATGATTGTAATCCTCGTGGTATAATTAAGGTAGGTAGGTATTTTTACTCTATACCAATAGGATCTTTGTAGATGGGCGATCAAAACAGTGGATAATAAACCGGTGGGTAATAATGTTCAGAGTCTTTTTAGTTGACCCAAGTAACGTGAACGCTGATTGTTCGAATTTCCGCGGCAAGTTCTGTACGACCAACTGCAGGATCCACACATCTAGACAATCCGCTACACCCCAGGCTGCACGGAAAATGTACGCCGCGGAACTAGTATCCATGGATACTATATTAATAGGTCCATTGGATACTAGGTCCATTAAATCGTGCCACGCGAACGATCTGGGGTGGGACTCGTCGGCGATAAAGCGAAGGACTTGTGAGTAGGCGTCGAATGAGCATTATTAGTATTGGTGCACTGTGCTACGATTCTACTGCCCAAGCTCTGCGTTCCGCCGGGGTATCCTGTGATTTCAGCTAGGATATCTTATCAGGTAAGATTTTCACCGCTCTCATCCCTTGTATGACACAATACAGGCAAAGACAATCCACTAATCCCGGATTTCATGCAGGTTCTGCGTCGTCTGCCGATGCGGTCGATGTTGTTTTGCTGTGATGGTTGGGACTTGGAAGTCATAAATACCTAATGATACAAAGTAAGTACTTCTGCTGTTGCATTCTGGGGGGCTTCTGTGAAATGCGTGATCGATGAATACCTGAATTCTGGTTGTAAATTCATGCCTGCGGATGCATTCTTTGAGTTTAGGCTCGATATCATCTTTGGAATGTGTGCTAACCGTGATAAGACATCACCGCCGACTTTTTGGATTTCAGTGCACAAATCAGCCAACACGCTCTGGATCTTTTCCGGATCTTGTTAACTTTTCAGATCCTTCCTTCTTTTTAGAAGTAATCACCTGCATTGCGTATTACATCATTCCTTGAACAAAAATTCTTTACTCTTCAAAACCCCTTTTCGATGTATGTTCACACTTGTTGTACTTGGTGGAATCACTCGTCCTCCCTCCTCACCTACCTACGTTTTCTCGTGGAGTCTTAACTAGGATCAGGAATTATTCTATGTTCGTTTTAACTGGTAGCTCCAGTGATATTTTATTGATGATTTTATTGATTGAAGAACAATTTTGGCATACATAATCCAGAACATCTTGAGTTGTGAACATTGAATCATTGAATTGAACATAATAATTATCGTATTGAAAAGTTGTTAATTTATCACAATAAAATTTTTAAGGAAAGTTACATTCATGCAAAGCATGAGTTGATGAGTTCAGGAAATTTTGCGCTTATTCCGAAAATATCATGTTCCAACGTTTAGTGTGGTAATTAATGCCAAGAACATCAAAAACACGTTGTTCTTACTCTCATTTTTCAAAATTTGAGTACATGGAGTACTCAAAAAATGCTGGTCAACGAAATCATCCTTTATTATGTTATTATTGATATCATTGAATTTTTTGGATTTTTTAGATGGATTCCAGGATCACATATCGTCTGGAATTACACATACATATAATAATGAATATATTTTAATAAATAAATAATTTTAATGAACATATTTTAATGTTCAGGAATTGTTTTGGAATAGGTAGTCGGAAAGGGAATTCCATGGAGAACATTGTCAAAATTTTGCATTATAAAAGTTCTGAAGCCATTGCAATAGCTGAATGTTCTTCGAAAATTGGCTAGAAAGAAACTTGCTCATAGGTGTTTATTATCTTAATTATTGTTGATTTTGCCGAAAGTAAGCCACAATGTCTTATTATTATACGTAATTTGTATTGTTTCCAGTGGGACCACTCGGTGAGAAAGACATATACAGTAACGTAGGACTGAAGTTTCGCTGTCGGCATTGGTGCGAATACTACACGTTATTAGACTCTGTGGGAATTTTATACTCCGCACTCGAAATTGGTGAGTAAACCTAACGTCTCTTTCGACTAGTTTTACACCCTCACTACCGAAGGTAGGAAGCTATGTATTCGTGCAAGAAAAAAAATGTAATCCTCCAAAATCAAAATTTCCATTTCCTTTTTCAAGGTTCAGAGCTTTCTGAACCATTTGGGTTCCGTGTAAGTCTGTCTGTGGTCAATTCCTTGTCTCAGGCACAACCATGTTATACAATGGAATGATGGTCCGAATTTGATGAAATGTTCAGGGATTGTGCGGGTTAGCCGCGTGATGGTAGAAGGTTAGCCACAATGTCTTATTAATACACGTCATTTTTATTGTTTCCAGTGGTGGTACGACGCTGCGCTGCGATGCTACTGCAGAAGGTCTGCGTTCCACCGGGGTATCATATCACTTCAGCTAGGATATCTTATCAGGTAAGATTTTCACCGCTCTCATCCCATGTATGACACTATACAGGCAAAGACAATCCAGTAATCCCGAATTTCATGCAGGTTCTGCGGTGTCTGCCGATGCGGTCTATGTTGTTTTGCTGTGATGGTTGAGATCTGGAAGCCACAAATACCTAATAATACAAGGTGAGTACTTCTACTGTTGCATTCTGGGGCACTCCTGTGAAATACGTGATCGATGGACATCTGAACTCTGGTTGTAAATTCATGCCTGCAGGATGCTTTCTTCGACTTTGAGCTTGATACCATCTTTAGTTTGGGTGCTAAGCGTGATAAGACATGACCGCCCACTTTTTGGAATTAACTGCACAAATCAGCCAACACGCTCTGGATCTTTTCCGGATCTCGCTAACTTTTCAGATCCTTCCTTCCATTCAAAAGTACCTACTCACCTGCATTGCGAATTACATCATTCCTTGAACAAAAATTCTATAATCTTCAAAACCACTTTTTCATGTGTGTTCACGGGCTGTTTTAGGTACTTGGTGGAATCACTCGTCCTCCCTCTCCTACCTACCTAGGTTTTCTCGTATGAAATCTTCCCTTTCTATGTTCGTTTTAACTGGTAGCTTCAGTGATATTTTATTGATGATCTTGAAGAACAATAAATTTTGGCATACCTAATTCAGTACTTCTTGAGTTGTGAACATCATTGAATTGAACATAATAATAATCGTATTAAAAAGTTAATTTTTTTATCACAATAAAATTTCAAGGAAAGTTACAATCATGCATGTTACATCATTAAAAATTTTAAAATTCAGGAATCGTTTTGGAATAGTCGGAAAGGGAATTCCATGGAGAAAATTTTTAAAATTTTGCATTATAGAATTCCTGAAGCCATTGCAATAGCTGAATGTTCTTCGAAAATTGGCTAGAAAGAAACTTGCTCATAAGTGTTTATTATCTTAATTGTTGATTTTGGCGAAGGTAAGCCACAATGTCTTATTATTATACGTAATTTGAATGGTTTCCAGTGGGACCACTCGGTGAGAAAGACATATACAGTACCGTAAGACTGAAGTTTCGCTGTCGGCATTGGTGCAAATACTACACGTTATTCGACTCTGTGGGAATTTCATACTCCGCACTCGAAATTGGTGAGTAAGCCTAACGTCTCTTTCGATTAGTTTTACTCCCTCACTACCGAAGATAGAAAGCTATGTATTCGTGCAAGAAAAAAAATGCAATCCTCCAAAATCAAAATTTCCCATTCAAATTTCACGTTTCAGAGCTTTCTGAACCATTTGGGTTCCGTTTCAATCTGTCAGTGGTCATTCCTTATCTCAGGCAAAACTATATTATAGTATGGATTTATGGTCCGAATTTGATGACATTTTCAGGGATTCTGCGGGTTAGCCGCGTGATGGTCCCCTATAAATTTCATCACCATCAGAACACTAGTAGCGTGACCGCATGCACAAACGTGAATTTGCGGAAAAACCGGTATCTCAGTTCCTAAATGACCTATTTCCCTCAAATTTGGATGGTAGTTTGAGGCTGAATCAAGGGCAATTACCTATGAATTTCGTAATGTTTGGATCAGTAATAGCTAATTCCCCAGAAAATTATGCACAATTGGATAAGTGATGGCTACTGCGCATGCGCAAACTTGAAATTTATTGTTATAGGGATAACTCCAGAACTATCCCACCGCTTTTGCTGAAATGTTCACTATCTGATTCTATACGTTCATGTTACATAAATGAGACTTGGGGATAATATAGTAGAGTTGTCGGCGACAGACACTGACTTAGGTTACTTATCTACTACATTAATACGAGTGGGAAAACAACCGGTAAAAAACCAAGAGACAATCGAACCAACCCGTTGTTAAGACGCCGACGACAGCAACTAGTCAGTCTTTCTTAAAAAACCTCGAGTTATATTTTTGAGATAAAATAGAGTTCTGAATGTTATCAGCGAGTTCAATTAATTTCGTTTGGACTTGATTAGGTGTTTCAATGACACTTGGCGCGACAA
>JAEMON010000001.1:90577718-90592924 GCA_030264115.1 Lygus lineolaris | reverse complement strand
AAATTAAGAAATTTGCATGTGTCTTTGAAATTAAAAAAAAAAAAATGCATGTGTCACTTACCTTCAGAGAGTCTGCCATTTGAATGAAGAGGACAAATCAAACATATATATTTTGTTTTCTTCTTCAACACTTACATTCGCACTTAGGCGAGAGATACGCAACTACAGCCTTCTGGATGAATCTTGTCTCATTTGTCGCCTTCCGGTAAACAATAAGGTGCTCTGTTTTTCAGAGTCAAGGTCCCCAACTAATACTCTCGAAATTCTATTAGTTTCATCACTTTGAAAAAAATCTTTGAAAATGACTTTTTTCGCGCTAATTTTCCCATCTAGCCCACTGTGCAGCGCCTCAGAAGGATCGTACGCGGTAGGAATTGCGTGAAGGAAGACGGTCTAGACGCCGATAAGTGAATATGAGGCCGATGAAACTCGAGGCGCCCTCTGGGGAAACCCGGATTTACAGCCTGCTTTACGGCCAAAACTTCCCCGAGTCCGGTCATATCGTCCTCCCGCGATAGTTTTCTCTCGCCGGTCCGGTGGTTTTCCCAACTTTTCCGAGCCATCCGTCGTTACGCCACCCAATTTCAGTGAATCACGACTCTCTCAATTGATATTCCCGAGATTCATTCACCGCTTCTACCTCAAAATTACACTCACACTGTACCTCATATCATAACCGTTTCCTTCTAACCTTTACTATGGTGAAAACGGTTCTTTTTGATTTACCTACCGTTCAACTTCAATAAAAACGCT
Source organism: Lygus lineolaris (assembly GCA_030264115.1). Lineage (NCBI taxonomy): Eukaryota > Metazoa > Arthropoda > Insecta > Hemiptera > Miridae > Lygus > Lygus lineolaris. The sequence continues at coordinate 90,592,171 of JAEMON010000001.1, read as the reverse complement.
GCAAATTATTACTCAACAGTTTATTTTTTTTCATATAAGTTGCCCAAGTTTTTTATGCTCAAACTTCATCAAGTCCAAGGATCGATTATTCAACTGTGGGATTTATTCATTTTGGAGTCACGTAGATAGTCATAGGTATTCTTTATTCAGGTACAGTTTCGTTGAGCAGCATCAATTTCTTCAGCCTAGTGTGAGCACGGTAAGTATATTAATATATAGTTTAGGACTTAATTTGATCAATTATCTATAAGCATTCATCTTTAAAAAATATATAGGATATGTCAATAAACTGACATTAAAAAATTTGTTAATAAATAATTTTCGTAGTATATAATACTATTTGTCAAAGTTAATAATCCTATAAATATTTTCAAAAAAGCTTATTTTTATAAGGTGAGTTTTCCTAGCGACGGGCTTTTTCCGTAGCGGGGGACGGAAGACGCCGACGGGGTCACGACGACCACTCTTTCAATGGAAAGAGAAGGCAACCGTTTTCCTAGCAAGCGGAGGACGTCTTACTCGGGCGTCTTCCGCCGGCGCACAGTGGGGTGGATCCGGAAAAAACTAAGCTCCGCTCCGAATTTATGGGCAATTTTGCGCTGATTCAGAATATACCCCATGTTCCTATGCCTAAAATGGCGAATTAACTGCGTAAACATGAAAAAACCTAGAAAATTCAAGTTTTTGACCAATGTAAATGCCCAAAATCATTTTTGTATGAAAGGAAAGTTGAAGACCTGAGACTTCTGCGTCGAATGAGACCAACGCTGGCTCACCAACTAAGTACCCATAACTGTTGGTGATTTTTCAAAGTTTTCCGTTTTCTCGACTTTTTTCGTGTTCACGAATGAAAATGGAAAACTTTTAAAAATAAGCAAAAATCATGGTTATTGTGTTGGTGACCTATCATTGGTCTCATTCGACGCAGAAGTCTCAGGTCTTTAACTTTTCTTTTACGTAAAAATAATTTTCCAATTGGAGGTTCCAATGGTCAAAAACGTGAATTTTCAAGGTTTTTTTATGTTTACGCAGTTAATTCGCCATTTTAGGCATAGGGAAATGGGGTAATATTCGGAATCAGCGCAAAATTTCCTATAAATGTGGAGCGGAGCTTAGTTTTTGCCTGAAAATGACCATTTTGCCCCACTGTGCGGCGTAACACGCGAGCGTGGTTCAGGAGGAGTCATCACGCTAGACGCTAACCAAAAAACCCGTCGCTAGGAAAACCCACCTTATAAAAATAAGCTTTTTTGAAAATATTCATAGGATTATTAACTTTGGCAAATAGTATTATATACTAAATATATATCAAAAAATATTTATCAACAAATTTGTTAGGTAATATCAGTTTATTGACATATCCTATATATTTTTTAAAGATGAGAACTTATAAATAATCAATCAAAGAATTTCTACTATTCAAATTCGCCAGAATTTGGTTGGTACTGGATGTTCTCATACAAATCAACGATATGTATATCCAAAATATAAATCTGTATGGCACCATCCCTGGTGCCATTGAGTCACCACGACCAGTGGTGGCGCCACAGCGTATGTTATACCTAGTCCCACAATGGAACAGCTTTCGAAAACCCAAGATCAACGACACCCAACACATAAATCTGCAGTCGGCCCAGAGTGGCACCAAGGGGCTAGAGTAGCACCACGATTCCTCCAGGCGCGAAAGGTACGTGATTATCTTGGAGGTCCTCAATCCCGTCTTGAAAGATCAAGACGACAGACCTAAAATCAAGAATCTCCAATATTCACTGTTTCAGACGCCATGACACCATTTCCCGGAGCCATAATGACACCAATACCTTGTACTGATGGTTTTCGTAGTGCCGTAATCCATAATTGACAATTAGAAGCAGCTAAATACTGTATTACCTGAATCAAAACGCAAAAATCAAAGTGGGCTACGATTGGGCCGTTGCTGGGTCACCTATGGGCCAGCTGAGCCACGATTGAGGTACCTCAACATTTATTTTTAGCGAATTTACGGAAAAAAATGGAGCTTTTGCAATGGCTTCAGAATTTTTGTATTGCAAATTTTTGATTATTTTCTTCATAAAAATTCGTTTCAGACCATTCTAAAACGATTCCTAAAATTTAACACTTTTCACATACACACACTTTTTTTTTTTTTAAATAAACTTTTTTAACTAAAAAAAGCATAAAAAAAGCCAATAAAAAAAACTAAATAAATTAACTGATAATGGGGAGGACGCCCAGGATTACCCGACGCCGGCACGAGGGGGAAGGGATGCTGAAGAGGGTGGAGGAGGGAGAGAGGGATGGAAGGAAGTGCCCCTATAGAAAGACCACCAGTTCAAATACGAGCCGAGTAGGACGCGGGTGGTGATATCACGGAGCACACCTGCTGAGATGCCCAACTCGAGCAGCTCTGTGGCACTCTCACCACACCATACCCCGCGCCATGACACGGTCGCGGCCATGACCCTGATATTGCTTGCCGCCACTCCTTTTAGCTCAGATATTGCTTACCTCAGATCCTGTCTGCGTTGAAGTGCGATAGGTCTCATCAAGAGGTCAGTTGATGGACTGGTAGCTGGAACCCCTCCACATGTTTCACACCAATTAGAGATAACTCTATCTCTACTACATGACTATTTTGAAATCAATGATAATTCTCTATAAATTTGAAAAATTATAGTATTGGAAAGTTGGAAAATGCTCAAGAAAGTGGAAACCATCTTCCCGCTACACCTTCGATGGTAGACTCGGAAGCAATTCAAGGTATTGACCACTTTGGAAAAAAAAAAATGTGAGTGAATTCTACCTCAGTTACCACTACATCTTCGTGGCGTTTAGACATCCATAAAGGACGAGGAAGTGACGAAATTATTCAATAAAGAAAATACTTCCACCACTTAACTGCTAGATACCAGTATTACCCTGATAACCGCCAGCCTCGCCCGGAAACTGGCTATTTCTAACTCCGGCTTAGGTTACATTATAAGAGACGGCGAGCACCCCAACATTCAGAGATAAGAGATCTTGGATGAATGAGCGCTTGTCGTGAGGAGAACTGGCCTGTTCGCGGAAGTCGATGGCTCACAACAACTGTTCATCAAAATAGGGGAACGGCAATTTCAATTTCTCCGTTCTCACCCCCTTTGATACGACCAGTTCCCTGTAACTGTTCCGCCCTCATTAGCGAGGGCAAAACGTCCGTCCCGAAATCGCCCCTCGAAAATGATGGTGATCAAGCGGCGGCCTCCAATTTCCAGCGGGTTATTATGTGAGCTGAGCGAAAGAAAACGATTCACATCGCAATAGCAGCTTTGCAACGATCGTGCTCCGATTAACGTACATGAAACTGTTTGTCGTGATATAGAATTGTAACATAATGGAAATATCAGTTGGAACGGAATGGGCGATTTCCGCGAGTTCCAAAGAAATATCCTTTTTTCTTGCCATATTCTTTTCAAAACCGGGAATCAAAATTTGGATACGTCACCTCAAAAGCGTACTAAGGAAATGTGGACAGACACAAAAAACGAATTTTTTCAGGAGGCCCTGAAACGCAAAATGCAAGTGGAAATTGTGATTTTTGAGCACAAAAAGATATTTCATATCGAAAGTGAAAACAAAGCTTCCGCTGCCTTGCAGACTCGGAAGCAAAAGAAAGCACTCCTGCTTACAGGTATTTACATTTTTTTCATTTATTTAGTTGTTAGACTTGCAATCCTGAAAATTGCTTCGGGTCTTTTATATTTTTTTTGGAATTCTGTTGATTGCTCACAGGTTGTCCTGAAGATTAGTACGGTGGGACCCGAAACAACGTAATGAAGTGAATATTTATGTGATTCCTTACATACTGTTTTGGCATGTTATACTCACTGGGGCGTTCTAATGGAACTAACGAAATTTTGCATTAAACATGATTTTAATACTGACGCAATCATGTCTACGTTGATATTCCAGAGTTAGTCGCCTTTCTGCATCCAACTTGAATCTAGTGGCTGCTGTTGCTTAATACCCTTTTGTGGCTAGCCAGAGGTGCGACTGCTGGGGGCTACGCTTATGGGCTGTGTTAATCATAAAGATCGAGTTACTAAACAAGTTACACACATAACAGGTTGAGAAGGGAAGCCAGACAATAACGTGCTCCTTTCAGAATGAGACTTCATCCCGCATGTATGTATGCAACGAAATTACCCGTGGGGTCATGAGGGGAGGGGGGACACATGTAAACAACTCCCGGATCTGGTCTGAGGGGTCAATTAGGGTTTAGGGTTCTATTCCCCGACCTTCCTGGGCCTCACCTGAAAGGCGCCGGCACATGTGCTCGTAATGCCGACCATTTGTGGGCATCCGGCCGCCTTCGCCTCGAAAATTCGTGAACAAGGCTTCACCTCTGAAGGCATTTCCGGTAATCCCCCCCCCCTCACAACTTCACCACCAACTGCATGTAAATAAAATCTAACTAACTCCTGTGATCGAGAAAAGTTATCAAGAAAACCAAATCTCCTACTTCCGCTCATACAATTAACGTGATTACTGCTGACGACCTTACCGGACCACACCTTCTTAAGGTGAAACATCGGATTGCCCACAGACAGACATGGAAGAAAAAAAGTTACCAGTCATGCAGCATGAGTAAATTAGCGAATTTTTGAAGAATCATTTTAGCCGGTTTGGTGAGTGAATCTTATAGGAAAGTTGGCGCTGATTCCGAATATACCATATGTTTAGGATGGTAATTCACATGAAAAACCTCAAAAAACACGTTTTTTGACCGTTGTTTCTCTCAAATTTGACCTCTTGGAGTACTCCAAAAATGCTGGCAAACTAACTGATCCTTTCTTTTAATATTATTGACATTTCAGAATTTTTTAGAGATCGATTCCAGGGTCACATATCGTCTGGAGTGACAGATGAATATTTTATCGAATTTGCGCGAAGAGGCGAACGTGAATCGAGCGAAGAGGCAAAACGGGCTAACTAGCGAATTCGCCGTTCGCCTCTTTGCGTAAATTCACGTCCATTGGACGTCCAGCCTAAGTGACTGACACAGGCCAGGAGTAGATTGTACAGGTCATTTCCAACAAAAAGTGACCCATAGAGTTTTTTTTTTAACCTCCTTCCTTATTTCTTGAGTTTTTCCAATTCTAAGATTTTGTTTTTTCTTTCGACCTTTCATCACTAAAACAGTCATAACTCCCTTTATTTACAGTTTCAAATTGAGAATAAATATACCATTGGAAATATCGTTGAATTTCATATTTCTCTGATGAAAAATCAACGTTTTTTTCAGTAGACAATATGGGTGAACAATGAACTTGAAGAGGAATACTTAACTCCTCCGTCTATGGCCAGGTCGTCAAAACCCTAAAACAATCGACTTCCTTGAAAAACCCACGTTTTTACTTCCCTCAGTCCACCTGAAGGTGAAAGGGAAGTATTGCGATCAGCAGAGAACCCAATTTTTGAAACACCACCTTTAACTGGTACTAATCGACATCTGATCGATTTTCTTCACGTTTTGGAAAAGTGTATGTAAGTCCGTATGTATGTATAAATGTATTGCACCATTTTGGAAAGCTCTCACCAAGTCCTTAGCCCAGCAAAGCTCACTGAATGTTTTAATACTTCTGAGAGAACTCACTAATAGTCAAATGAGAAAAATGCGATTGTGCGCCCCATCTAGAGAGAGGAAAAGAGTATTTCAGCAGACCACATAACTCAGAGAAGCTTAACTCGACGGGATTAGAATGGAGGGGGCATAAAGAGGAGAAAAATACCTATACAGTTTCCTCCCAGTATCTTTTCAGAGACTCGCAATGGAGGATCGCGTCTCTTTCTTAAAAAGATTTGTTACGGGAGTCACTCTCATGCGAGATTGTACTGCTGGTGGGGCACTGTTGAAAAATTCCAAGGTTCTCCTCGGTTAAAAGAGGGAAGAATGTCTGGTACACGAGGACCGGGAGCAGGTGGGGTACAATGGAATCAAGCATCGCCCATTCTTCTATAACTTGAGAGGGGATTGGAGGAAGCAGTGCAAGTGACACTGGACGTCCTCTTTGGAGCACATGCGACGCGGTATTACATCGTCTTCAAGGACCTCATAATCCGAGGATTTTCCTCTTCGAAGCTCCTTCTTCTCCTTCTTGAGAGAGAATCGTCTTGTCGGGCAGCGACAAAACGCGCCCAGTTTTGTTCATATTTTTTGTCATATCTTTTCGATACTATCATTGTTATCAATCTTCCTACTCTTTGAAGGGTCGCCCCCAGAAGCAGAAACACTGTCAACAGTGAATTTGAGCGACTTAGGTTGCATTGAAGTTATGGCAGTTCGCCGATCCTCACGCTTTTCGAGCATGCGCAGGCACTAAGTAAGTCTGATGTGATGTACGTACGTCAGTTTGTCAGGTTTTCTGTTTGAGTAGTGGTGGGAGGGTTGGGACAATGGTGGGAGCATTGGGACATGTCCTAACCCTCCCTCATCTGAGTGTCCCAACCCACCCCCAAACACGAATATACAAGAAAGTTAGTTTCCTCATCACCAAAGTAATTTCAAGGAGAAAATCATACTGGAGTTACTAAGTAGGATGTTGTTGTTGAAGATTGACCCGATTTCGGTGGACAAAAAACTGTAGGAACGTCTTCAAAAACCACAAAAAGTTGCCAAAAAATCACACACAGGTGGATCAAAATCACGAAATGGCTAGTGATGGTGGGTAGGAGCGCTGAGAAGGCGGGAAACACGATGTAAGTTCTTATTTGGCTATGCCCTTTCTAAATAATCAACAATGGTGGATCAAAATTGCTTCATAGCTTGTATTCTTCAACTGTCCCAAGCCTCCCCTGTCCCGACCCTCCCGACTTTCCCCTACCTTGTAAAATTATACTGTTGCGAGATCGCCCTGTTTGTTCTTTTCCGACTACGTTTCTTATCGCTATACGTTTCTGCGACCCGTTCAATATTTAATCCCCGATAAGACTAGTTGCCTGCGAACTCCCCTTCCAACCTACCTACGAATACCTAAAGCCAGTCGGCTCAAGGCCATCGTGCACCCTGGATCTGTGCTGCTTGGCAGGAGTTTTTTTAATTTATTTCATTCGTCGTGCTGCAAGTGGGAAATCTGGAGGAATTTAGCTGCACGTGAGCAGGATATAATTATTATTCCAGGTATGTTGGTATCATTGTTCGTACATAATCATAAAAGAATAGAAATAAAAACATTTATAAAATAGTATTGCTAACCTAGCTGAAGTACACCTACAAAAAGTGTTAAATTTTCAACAAAATTCATTCGACCTGCATTGGTTTGTAAGGTGCCTTTATGTACTGATGAGTGTACTGAGAAGTACTACCTACCCATACTTGATTGAGTACTTAACTACCCAGGCCTACTTACCCACAGAAGCTACATGCAATTAGGACACTACCTAACACTAGGAAAACGTGGCTGACTTAAAAATAAGTTCATAAAGATGGAATAGGTATTGAATAAATAATAATAATTTAACAATTTTGAATAAAATATAGAACAAGTAGTCTTATGTAGGGGTACCTACCTATTATATGTTTTACTACATTGTGACCAGAAGCTGCATTTTTGTCTGGTTATATATACTTTACTTGGAAGAAGTTGAATTTGGTTTGGAAAAGGTTGAATTTGACTTGGAAAATGTTGAATTTGACTTGGAAAAGGTTGAATTTGACTTGGAAAAGGTTGAACTTGACTTGGAAATGCTATATATGAGCCACGTAGCTATAAGATAGAATTTTGATAAATCAGGAAAAACTAAATTAGGAGGAGGTTACGGCAACAAGATAGGTCGGTGCACCGTAGGGCCATTTAACCGTTGTTTTTCCCCGGAATTTGATCTCACACGTCACATAAGTAGGTACTTAAGGTTTTACCCCAGTTGGTTCATATTTGGTTCATGGTTGGTGATAGCTTTTTAACTCATTATTTTCGTAGAAATTGACAACGTTTTTCATTACCTCCGTTCTCATCTTATTGAAATGAGTTTCCACAACTTCGTCGAGAGTGATTTAGTTCGTATCATATCACTACTTACCTATATCTACCTGTTGAGGAGTTCGCAGCACAGCCCATTTGATTTGCTATTCCCCTACTGAAGGGCACATAAAATATTTCCTTTTTTTGTAAATTGAAAACTGAATTCAATTTCGATTGATCGATTCCCCTTCACAGTGACTTATTAATTTAAATTTAAACATTCAAATTCTAGGGCAAGATTGACAGTCAAAATTAGGGGTTAGTTCGTTTAACTTATTTGTATGCTTGTTGACCAAAATTTCAATTTAATTTTTTGGCCCAAAAATCAAGCGAACTGGCGCCCTAAATAACCAAATTTCAGCCTAAATCGACCCCCCCCCCCCCCCCCCCCCCCCCCCCCCCCCCCCGTCTTCATTGAGCTAGTTTCCTGAGTCAACGGAGGGAGTTAGTGACAGATTCCTAAGAAGATTCCACTGCAGAGGCCGGTATCACTATACACCTGCACATTCGGCCTACACATCCGAAAGAAAATTAAAATGTCGAGATTCACATGTAGTTTTGTGTTTTTATTTACTGGGCTGATTCGGTAGGTAGAACAACCACGCGATATCCACTTTTCCGGACTTGTGACAAGGCTCCTTTCCTAATTTACTTATGTAACCTATAGTCAAGAAGGCCAAGGGTTGCGATGCTGCATTCTCCTCAGACAGACCGACATGTTTGTTCCCCGTACCACATCAGCTCTTCAGTAGCAACAATTGCTCCGCCGCAACCATCACGGTTATACGCAATCCTACCATCCTATCGTAATTTCGAAAGTGTTTCGATGGATTCGTGATGAGTTGCGGTTAAAAATAGGAAATTGGTTCATGCAGGACTTCTTTCCTTTAGTATCTTGAAAATGAACTATTTCATTTTTTACGATTTTAGTCCATACAAAATGGGTGTTTGTCCCCAAGAAATGCACCAAAATTGCTAACATTCAAACTCGCATCCATTTTCACAATTTGCAGCGAGTTTGTATTTTTTTCTGCAGGACGAAATTCAATCCATTCTAGCCGATCCATCAGAATCTGACATCAACGGAGAAAATAACCTCAGCACAGTAATGGTCATACACACACTACTACCACCTCCATAAATACATACATACATCATATATACCTACTGCACACATCAAACGCATACTACCACATCTCGACGCGAGGTTGCTGGTGAAAACGCCTGAGAATGACTGATGAGGTTGAAAACATGAAAAGTTGATTTATTCCATTCCGAGACGTCAAGTTTGTTGGTTGAACTAATGGCGGTGAAAAGGCAGAGCGGCCTCCCATCTGGGAGTCGGTTTTTAAGAATCTTCAATCCGAAAGCCGCAAATCGTATATGAAGCACGCCCGAAAAATAATTGTTTACAGTCGATCAGTATTCATTAACAATCATAACTGTGAGTTCTGTTACATTTTAGTACATTTTGGTTAATATTTCCAAAAAGAAACCTATCGAATCACTCACGATGATTTATTTTTAAACGCCTTTATCAAATTTGATGATTCACGTTCCTCTACTATACGAGATAAAAAGAAACCGAAAAACCGGAATCCCTAATAATTGTTCACGAGGAATTCAACCAACACATTTTAGCGCGCCACATAGGCGCGTTTGGCGCACTAACTTTGTGTTTTCAGATAGAATCCCCCATTTTTATTGCATATTCGAATTCTACGTGAAATTTCTTGAGGAAATGACCCCTCAATCGAACATTTTAGCGCTCAATTCAAGTCTCGAAATTTCGAATTTTCAAAAAAAAAAAAAAAAAACGAAATTCTGGGTTGCTTTGACTAATAAAAAAAAATAGTACCGTCACGTTATTCAGCGTTAAAAAAGTACATTAAAATCTTGTATCGTAGTTGATAGGGACCCAAAAACCTCGGTTTCTTGCGTTTAGAGCAAATTAGGAGCGTAATCGCACACGTGTTTGCGCACGAATATTTTCGAGTGAGGCGTTACTTCTTCATGGCATTTTGAGTAGAATTCGAATATGCAATGAAAAATTGGGGTTTCTATCCGAAAGAACAAAGTTAGAGCGCCAAACGCTCCATAGCGAGCGCAATGTGTTTTTTGAATTCTTCGTGAAAAATTATCAAGGGTTCCGTTTTTCCCGTTTTTTTTTTTTTTTTTTTTGTAATCTCACATAGTAGAGGGAAAAAACTGTGTGGAGAGACACCCGTGAGACACCCTGCAAATAGGCCTGCATTTGGGTTCCAGTTGTGACCCGAGCTTAGCATTACCGTCCGTCTTCTATGAGGGGTAGAAAATGGGGGATGAAATTTCAATAGGAAGGCTTTGTATTTCCATCAATTCCAAATAGGTCCCAATTTTCAGCGTCGAACGAGACCACAGGGAGAATCGTAGGACCAACCGTTTGCTCCCTGTGAAGACTTGAGCGTTGAACGGAAAAAAGAGCAGAAACGCGAATGTAGATTCAAAATGTTCCCGAGCAGGCCCGATTCCCGTTCAAAAATCAGCTAGTCAAATGGAGTTTTTGAAACCGAATCGAGCTATTGGTTTAATTTTATAAGCTTCCTTATTTACTGAATTTCGTTATGAATGGAGGACCTACAGTTCTCGAATATTGATTATTATTATAGGTAGGCACAAAAAAATTATTTTGAACCTCGTGATATTACGGTAGGTACTAACTACAATCATTGATCTCAATAACCAGGAAGCGTAGGTATTGGAGTATTATAGTATTATAATTATTTTTAGAAAAGAAGTTCCATTTTATCAGCTGATCTTCAAATGGGAATATAATATAGCCTACTCAGAAGATTCGCTATTCACACTCGTGTTTCTGCTCATTTTTCCATCCGACCCTCAAGTCCTAACAGGGAGCTAACGGTTAGCCCTAAACTTCTCCGCGTGGTCTCGTTCGATGCTGAAAACGGGATCAATTTGGAATTGATGGGAAAACTACGCTTTCCTATTGAAATTATTGAGCTAGAGCGTTTTGAAAATTGGATCTCCTAATTTCTACCCCTTAGAGAAGGCTGACGGTAACGCCAAGCTTCGGGGCACAATTAGACCCCAAATGGTACCCTGTATCAGAAATTTCATACATTTCGGTAACCAAGCGAAGTACCACGGGTGGCGTACGGTGGCCGGACGGATTGTTTTCATTCGTTTCGGAATCGACGTACCTTGAAACGTATGAACATCAAATTTCGAGGGGAGTAAACATTATTTCTTTCGTTCTCGATTCCAAAGGTATGAACCTTGGAAGGTTAATTATAACGAGAAAGATACAATTCCCCACAGAAGGGCTAAAGCTGATATTTCGGCCATTTTGCCCATATGCGAACCGACACAACTTTCAGAAATGTTGATGATCCTAACCGAGGAAAACTTATTTTTGAATCATTCGAATTTGAATCACGATTTGGGAGGGAGTTATGGGTTTTGGGGTAAATCCTCACAACGCGACCTTTGGGTGTTAGTCATCGTGGGTCGAATTGCTAACTCACGTCATGAATCGTGGAAAAGAACATTAGCGAGGCGCCAGAAATGAAGGCGATTCCTCTTAGGAGTATCTGACGTCGGGGCCTAAGAGGATTCCGATGGCCAGAATCAGAATTGATAGCGTTTGACAACTACCGCACCATCAATCATGATAGAAACCATTTCGCAGTCTTGTTATTCCATTTTTTTTCCTCCCGCGTCAAGAGCAGAAAAGCACTTTGGTAATTAAAAAATGGTGAAAAGGAAAAATGAAGGGCGGTGAAAGTCAATAAGAGGGATCTTTCGAGAGAATATAATCGGCTGTATTTCTGGGGTTTTAGGCGTAATGGTACAGTGATTTGGCGGCGGTCGGAGGCTATTGTTATTTTCGCAGGTAGGTATACGTATAGGTAAGATGACGGAATACCCTCTGGAGAAAGGGGTTACATGGTTCTCCCAGGGTCTTTCATAAAGATAGTATGCATTGCATTACTGTAAACTTTGCTCAGGTTTTTAACATCTGATCTCTTACTGACTACAGATTCTCTATTCATCTCTCTCAATATCATTTCCCTGATTTCCCTCTTAAATCCATTTCTCTCATATCCAATAATCTTTGAATCGTCAAATCTAAAATTAATTCCTTCTCCGCACGCATGAGTTCTGAGAGCGGTGGTATCTGCACAGTACCTATATATACAGTTTTTATGGGCATTTATTCTTACTTTAAGATGGGAGTGAGCATTTATTCTTACTTTAAGATGGGAGAGAGAGTGACCTATATATGATTTTCCACATTGGCATGGGATTTGAGACAGCAAACTGATTTATATTGGTTGGGCACTGGGTCTTTGGTATTTGAAAAGTGAAGTTTGCTGAGAGAGAGAGGTGGTTTTTTAATGAAATTTAGGCCGAATCGTTAGTTGTAGATAAACTTTATTAATCTTTTCGGACATTTTCTTTATGTAAGGGAGGGTGACATATTTGCTTTGCTGTATAGGTGTTTTGATGACAGTATCAGGATTTGCTACAATATCAGTTTTTTTGTCTTTCTTCAAAAGGGAGCAAATAAGACTATGTGGATATCTATTCAACAATAGAATATCAACTTTCTATTTTCGAATTCACGGTGGTATCTTGTCGAGCTGAGAACCCCAGACCGGTTAATTAAATTTCGAGCGAAGTTTATCTTTTGGTAGGAGGGCCATGTACAAAGAAAATGTATATGTACCTACCGGGCCTAGTTTCGTGGTTTTTGCCACCATTTTGTCTCTATTATACCATCAATGTTTCTGATTACCAGGACATCAAGGAATGGGAGAGATTGTTCAGAATTTTCAATTCCAGAACTAAACTGTAATCGAGGGTCAGCTATGGAATTTGGCTAGGATAATGTGAAATGAATTTTCTGGACTAGAAATTGATTGGTTTCGAGTAGCTGGCGTGATATATTAGACGATTGGCACTACTCCAACCAAATTCAAATGTTTTTATATAATTGAGTTGATGCACTTAGGTAACCCCATCAGGATCTACGGAGTTCATACTTGAAATGAGGTTTATAACAGTGTTGGAGGTTGCCTCTTCCGCCATGATCCGTCTTTTACGGATTGCTTGCTCCAAAAGCACCCATTGGCTGATGGTGATTACAATCACTATCCCTCTTCTAAACTCTTTGGCCGAACGGCACCAATGCTATGTAAGGGAAGTAAGTAAATATAATTTTTACAAGCTAGGAAATTAGATAGGTATGAAGCTCCGTTCTAGATTTATGGGGTAGCATCTGCTCATGTCCTGTTCAGCCTGGAAACAGTAAAACCCTGAGTCGAGGCGGCGTATTTACCATACATTCTCGTCAGAAGAGATTAAAAATCGCCAGTGCTCTCGTCAGAACCCCAGAGATTCTCCTTTAACGTGAGAAGGCCTCCCCTTGTAATATCCTGATTACATAAACAGCTCAACTACTTTCGTAGGAGAAAAACGCTTTTGGGGTTATGGTGAGGTAACGAAAACGAGGTTTTCTGTTGAAACGCTGCAGTGAAACGAGGGGGTTTCGAGCACCTCAGCTTGCCTTCATCACCCTTAACCAGACAGGAGGTGGAGGAAAGGGCCTAACCGGCTACAGATCCCACCCACTTAGCCTAAGTGCTCCACAATTTATACACAAATTAATTATGGAAATACCAGTTAAACTGTAGAGGCCCTAAGAGACTATAATTCTTATCTGTTACAACGGCCATATTTACTGGGTTGCTGTTGCTCGTAGGTTGCAATCCCATTACGTTGCGTCACTCCTTCACTTTAGAGTCTGAGTGAGTTATGAAGATCCAGTTATCGAAGACTGGGTTCGATACGATGCACAGCGCTTTGAGTTTGAGCGGAAAACGGATAATTTGATATACCTGAAAAAATACCATAAACCCTCAGGGTCCTAGTCCTAGAATAATAAATACGATAGGAAATTTTGATTTAGGAGAAAAAACATTTCACTTCCTAGAAGTGATCACCAGGCTTCCGGTATAACCTGGTAGACTTCAGGAGGAGAATCGAGTTTTGACTCGTGAGGTCTACCCCATTTTCGTAACACATTAAAATAAGCAAGAGCCTACTCCGAGCCGACTCCACACACACACACACACACCCCAAAGGACCCTCTTAGGCCCAAACTCTGAGCCCTCCACCCCTGAAATATGGTTGACACGTTGACAGTAATATTTGACTTTTAAAATATACCCGGGAAAGCGCGGAGATTATTTTCGCTCTCTTCCTAACATCCATCTTTCTTTATCTTCCTCGAAATACTGAGTGGGTTCCAAAGGAGGGGAGGGGAGGGGAGGAGTTCCCTGCGCAACATCTCCCGTTTAGGGCCTCAAGTTGGGTGTGCGATGGCTCAGTTAATCATCCGACGATTATGGAGGAGGGGCGAAGTGGGGTGAAGGTGGGGGGGGGGGGGGG
>JAEMON010000001.1:90557977-90571951 GCA_030264115.1 Lygus lineolaris | reverse complement strand
TGTTTGTTGGGGCATAACACACCACAATCACCAGACTGCTTACTGGACATGCCAAAACCAATATTTACCTCCACCAAATCGACCCATCCAACACCCCCATGTGCCGAAGATGTCAGAATGAACAGGAGTCCGCGGAGCATGTCATACTGGCCTGTGAAAACAACGCATCCATTGGAGCACCATACTGGAAAACAATTTCCCAACACACTGCCAATCCATTCAATCTAGACACCATCCTCGCCGAAAACAACATTGAAATTTACGAAACATTGTATAAATTCCTTGTTAAAGTAGATGTGCAATTGTGATAAATCATTGCGAACTATTGAACTATTGAATCGTGAACTATTGAGCTATTGAATTGAGAATATTGAACCATTGAATTGCGAACTATTGTGATGAATTATTGTGAACTATTATTGAAGTACAAAATCATGTTCTATTGTAACGGCTGAATGCAGTAATGCGACGCCAATAGTAATAAAAAATAAAAATAAAAAAAGTGTGAAGCGTAGGTAACTTACGCCTGGATCCAGTTACCACTATTTTCCACTATTTTGCATACAACTAGATCATGTCTCACGTGATACTGAAAAACCTATAATAAATTCGACTATTGTCTTTTGGTATGAGTTTGAATTTTCCGACTTTTTCGTTATTCTTTATAATTAATTTGATTCAGATACGATTTCGAGTTTTAGAGTCTTACCTATTATTTTTTGATAACACTAATCTTAATCACAATTTCGTCCCCAGCGATTATAATCGTAATCATGATAACGATTATGCCCAACACTGGTGGGGAGGAGGAGGGGCGGTAATGAAAGGTGCGTCGAGCAGGTGTCCGGAAGGAGGTTTATGTAGCAGTTAAGACATCGTAAAGTGAGATGCGTGAGGGGTTACGGACCTCCGCCTCATAGTCCGACGAATCGCCGCTTCGATCTCATCGTCGACGTCTACCCTCACTTGCAGTCTACACAACTTCCTCATCGTCACACCTTCCCCCCTCCACACTTGCCGTAACCTTCCTGTACAAACGTAATTGATCCCTAAACTTGAGGACGGCGAAGGAAGACGATAAGGTTGTAAGCCCCCCCCCCTCAACCACTACCAGCTCCTCCACCCCCTCCGCTGCACCTATCGACCCGAATCGTAATCGCTAGGTTCTTATCTTGAAATGACCCGTGGCCTGCTGGTGAGGTGATACGGCAGAGCGGGAAGGGAATCTCCTTCTCCCCCCTCTTCCACACAAACTCCCCAAACTTCACACGGGTTTAGGAGGGGTGAGTTGATGTGGAGGTGGAGGAGATTGTGATACGAATTCCGACATTGGCCACTTGACTAGTCTGTTACTGTGAGGGAGGAAAAAGGTTTAGCCAAGTCAAAAACAAAGTTTCCGTTTTCCTGTTTCCCTTCCACGATAAAAGCCGAGTCTTCCTACTCACTCCACTGTGATCTTCACACCCAAGATAGCTGCGCGCTACACCAAGAACTGCTCATTCCCACCAAGGGCTGCTCGGTCCATAGGACTGGAAGGCTGCTCACTCTACTGTGATTTTCCCACCAAGATACCTGCTCAGTACACCAAGATCATTGCTCATTCCACCAAGGGCTGCTCACTCCACAGTGATCTTCCCACTCGAGAAACTGCTCACTACACCAAGAACTACGTACACATTCCAATTCCACATAGGGCCGCTCCTTCCACTGTGATTTGTATACTCACGAAAGCTGCACACTACACCAAGACCATTCCTCACTCCACCAAGGGCTGCTCACTACACTGTGATGTTTCCATTCAAGAAAGCTGCTCTCAACACCAAGAACTGCTCATTCTACCAAGGACTAGTCACTAGTCAATACATTTTGCAGTTTCCACTCGAGAAAGCTTCTCAATACACTAAAAACTGCTCATTCCACCCCAAATTGAACTGCTTCCCACATCGAAATGCTGCTCACTACAGGGTAGTGTGGCACACCAACCTTCCTCCCCCCTTGACTTTTGATATTTGCAGGATTTATTTATTTAAAATTCAAAATAATTCAATATATTACCGAAGTTTCAGGCCCTGGGAAAACTCTCCTAAAAATTGGACCCTGGTGTGAAACTTGGGAATTATGAAATTGTCATCGAAGGCACCTCAGAAGACTGGAGAGCAGAGGGATGAAATGTGAAAACCAGCCGATAGGAGCGCCCCCATCAGAGGAGGGGGAAGAAATTCGCCACCGATTGACTCCCCGAGAAGCACTATCAGTGGTGGAGGCTGCCAGGCCCATACGATAATACCCCCAACGAGAGAACTCCCCAAAGAGTGAATTTCCCGTTTTGGCCTGTTTATAAGGCGACCGCCACCAGCTATGAGCGTCATTTGACCACCTCCGATCCGGAGGAGTCCTTGGGATAATAAGGAGACCGACTACAACCCACCCTTAGGCCCCTTTCACCCGATCCACAGTTGGAGAGACACAGTTTACCCACAACACAGCAGGTACATGCACCTAATTGGCGCTTGTCAGTTACCCACGCTGGTTCTGGGCCATGCGACTGTTTGGAGTTCCAGTGTCCCAGACCCTTGTTTTTCAGTACCTAATATTCTCTCAATCTGAGTTCTCGAAATCCTGAATGTATTTTAAACTTCCATTCATGCAGCATGAGTTGATGAGCAAATTTTTGAAGAATTATTTTAACCGATTTTGTGGGTAATTCTTATAGTAAATTCTCCGCTGATCCCGAATATAAAATTATTATGTCCCTATGTTTAAGATGGTAATTTAGACCAAAAAGCTCAAAACACACTTATTCATCAAAATTTGACCCCTTGGAGTACTCCAAAAGTTCTGGGCAACGAACTAAATCATTATTTTGTTATTATTGACATATTGAAATTTTGTTGGGCTTTTTAGATACATTCCAGGGTCAGATATTGCCTGGAATGACATATAAATACATGTACAAATGAAAATTGTTAACTTTCAGGATTCGCTTTAGAATGGTCTGAAACGGACTTCCATTAAGACAATTTTCAAGAATTTTTATCATTTAAACTTTGAAGCCATTGCAGTTGCTTCATTTTCTTCAAAAATTCGCTTAAAAGCACTTACAAATTATAAGAAGTTCAGAAATGCCACTGGAAAAAGTTCCATTCATGCAGCATGAGTTGGTGAGCGAATTTTCGAAGAATAATTTTAACCGATTTGGTGAGTGATTCTTATAGGAAATTTCACGTTGATTCCGAATATACCATACGTTCCCATGTTTAGGATGGTATTTCACACCAAAAACCTCAAAAACACGTTTTTTTTTTTAGCGATTTTTGAAAGCAAATTTTCAAAATTTGACCCCTTGGAGTACTCCAAAAATGCTGTCCAACGAAGTCATCCTTACTTTTGATATTATTGACATTTTAAATGTTTTTTGGATGGGGGGTTAAAAAACATTTTTTCGTGCTCGATTAAGAAGGTTCATTATTGAAAATAATGAACCAAAAGATGGAGGTGTGCGCCAACGAACATTTTGCTTCCGAGTCTACCAAGGTAGCGGAAGCATTGTTTTCACTTTTGAGATGTGAACAAATTTGTACCTCCAAAATCAAAATTTCAACTCGCGTTTTACGTTTTAGACATTCCTGAACAATTTTGGTTTCGTGTCTGTCTGTATGTCCGGGAATCCTTGCAACACGAATAACTTCCACAATTTCCACATGATTTTGATGAAATTCTCAGGGATTACGCGGGTTAGGCCCTAGATGGTCCCCTATGAAATTCATCACCAACTGACCAATTGTAGCCTCTGCGCAGGCGTAAACGTGAAATCCTCGAAACATCAATTCCTCGCGACCTAATGGTCCGATTTCGCTCAAATTTGGAGGGTAGTTGAAGATGAAAGGTTTGATGGTACCCTACGAGTTTCATCAAAATCGGATCAGCGGTATCGACTGCGCATGCGCAAAACTTGAAATCCTTGCAACATCAATTTCTCGCGACCTAATGGTCCGATTTCGCTCAAATTTGGCGGAAAGTTTACCATTGGAGATTCAATAATGCCCTATGAGTTTCATCAAGATCGGATCAGTGGTGCCTACTGCGCAAACGTGAAGCTCTCATAAGTTCGACAATTTTCATCCGATTTTGATGGAATTTTCAGGGATTGTGCAGGTACTAATAATCCCTTTGATGATTTATTAATATATATATATATATGTTATATATATATACACAGTCATGTTATGGATACGAGGAAGCTATGTGCCACATCCAACTTGGCAGACGTTTTTTTATATTTGAATATTAGTTGGCTTCTTTTAATCGTTTGAAGATGGCCATGAGATCTTCGGCGTGTTGATTCGTGTCAGAAGAAAAGCAAATAAAGTCATCCAAATACACAAAACAACATTTGCCGACTAAGTTTCCTAAGGAATTGAGTTAGTACTGATGCTATCGGAGCTTGATCAATTTCAGGTACGTGGGCTACTTTTGACGGCACCGTTTGATGTAAATCTTCCATTTCGGTGGTTCCCAATCATTCGGTAGGTCATCAGCCTCCTCTAATCGAGAAGAATATTCTTCCAGAACACAAGAATCGGAGGTCTGTAGGTTGAGCTCACGGGGAGTGAGTATCTCATTTATGTACGGGCCTTTAAATTACTGGCCAATTATTGGTCCGACGGCTGGTTCCAATTTCTTCCGATCGAGTACACTGATTTCACTAAAACTTCGAGATTTTCTGCTGGTTTCATTAACAGAGAGATTTTTGCCGCTTTTCTTCCATAAAGAAAAAGCGCTGTACGCGGCACTTTCCTTAGTTACCGTGGTCGAAAATTAATGAAATTCGGTATACCTGCCCCATTCGGGGTCTAGTTGTGCCGCGAAGCCTGGCGTTACCGTCAGTCTTCTCTAAGGGTTGGAAAATAGGGGATGAAATTTTCAAAACGCCCTAGCTCGAAAATTTCAAATAGCAAGGTATATTTATTCCATCGATTTAAAATAGAACACAATTTTTAGCGTCGAATGAGACCTTGCGGAGCGTTTTAGGACCAACCGTTTGCTCCCTGCAAGGACTCAAGGGTTGAACGAAAAAAGAGCAGAAACACGAGTTTGAATCGCAATTCTTCCCGAGTAGGCAAAATCTCCGTTCAAATAACAGCTGTTCAAATGCAACTTCCTTTCGATTACACCGAACCAAGTTTGTTGTTAACTTTCAGAAGCTTGCTTAGTTACTGAATTTCATTAAGAATGAATGATACAACTCTCCGATAATAATAATTACAAGAAGGTACGTACTCATTGTCGCCAAGAGATGATTGTAGAGGGGCGATCTATACAGAAAATAATAAACCGTTCTGTAATAATTTGCAGCGATTTTTTGTACTGAAATTCAGTAAAACAACCTCAGACGTGCAACGAGGATTTCATTTGGCCCTGAAATCCTTGGAATTATCAATCTGAATCATATCATAAGAACGGCGGCCACAAAAAAATTGAGAATCCGTTTGTTAATTTTCTGGTAGGTACCTACTCGTTTTTT
Organism: Lygus lineolaris; assembly: GCA_030264115.1. Lineage (NCBI taxonomy): Eukaryota > Metazoa > Arthropoda > Insecta > Hemiptera > Miridae > Lygus > Lygus lineolaris. Next base: position 90,566,427 of record JAEMON010000001.1, on the reverse strand, counting down.
TGTGTTTGCCTACGATTTTTCTGCATTTAAACTTGAATTTCTCCATGAATTCGATGAGAAATCGCAATGTTAACCACACCATTAGAAAGCTGATCAAATTTGCAAGTTTTCCTGAGATTTGACACCTTCCAGCACGTGTTTTGGAAATGCAGTTAACGTACAAGTATTTTCAGAAACTTACTTTTTTTTAAATTGTCAATGCTTGAACACCAATTGCGGTCCACAGGAGTTCGTTTTCGATTATGAATGTGCTTAGGCGTATAGGGAATTTATTGCTGAATCCGAAAATGTGGTCAGAAGTGGAATGAAATTGTTTCAAAGTGAAAAAACGTGGGTTTTCATGGCAAAAAACGTGGTTTCCTGAAAAATCTTTAAAAAAATCATATCTTCGGAACGGATTAAGATAGAAAGGTGCGGTTAGTGGCATTCCACCCCATTTCGGGTCCAGTTTCACCCAATTTTTTTTCCGCTTTCGTCCTGAATCACCCTGTATATTCGTGGTATGTCTGCTATAACAGTGGCAAAGGCGCTGGTACACGAGTATTTTCCTCGACATGGAGTCCTTAAATGCAATCAATAATAATAATGGATCAATTGTAAGTAAACAATATATTGAAATAGGTATAATACTGGTATAGGTTTTACTAACCCGTAAAATCTTGAAGTACCGTGTTTATGATTATTGTCAATAATGTAATAAAAATTCATCACATAGTCTAAATTCAATATAACTACGAGTATAAAATATTACCTTTCTTCACTCTCCACATAGGTAAGTACTTAAAACTGAGAGATAGTAGAAAATAAAGAATATGTTATTAAAATCACACTTTCTTTGCTATAAATAAAGTAGATAGGTACCTACTGTACTAATAGGAAAATGGAACTAAAAATTTTTCATTCAAATATCGGAGGTATGCGATCAAATTTTGATGAGTTGTGCGTCTTTCTTGAATCCATCGAGGGTGGTGTTGGTGTGGTGCTGTTGACTGAAGTTTAGATTAAACAGGAACAGCTTCATCCGTTCAAACTACCTGGCTTTGTTTCATATATCGCAGAGAGGCACTGGAATAGATCTGGAGGTGTTATTGCTTTCGTAAGAGAAACCACTATATTTTCTTGTGAGGTAAGGACCACTAGAACGGCTGAAATGCTCCATATCAGGATACCCCGACTTATGGGTGACGGCAACGATCTTTCTTCTGGTGTACCGCTCACATGAGAGTACGACTCTCGATTCTCTCAGAGACTTGCAACCAATTTTCGCCTCCTCTAATAATAGTATGATGCTTGTAGGAGATTTCAATATAAACATTCTTGATGCTAGTAGTTTGAATGCTCAAGCATTATTTAGAAATGGTGAGGAGAAGGAGCGAGGAGTGAGGAGCTAATTGAGGTAAACACAAAGAATAATGAGAAAAGCACAAGAGATTTAGATTTTTCAGAATAGGCTACTTGAAGAATTTGATAGGACAAATTAAGTTGGATCCAAATGAAAGTAATCTGCCCGTTGAAGAAAAATTTAGATATTTTATTACGGAACTTTCTATACGTAAAAAACGAGCTACACGAAGGATCCACAAATCGTCAAAATTAAGAAGAAGGAATCGCAGATGAGCAGGTAAAACTTGTAAATAAAAAAATAGACTGCACAAAAAATTACAAAAATGAAAAGAGCAAAGCGATCTGAACAAGAAATAAATGTATACAAAACCAAATATCAGCAGAGACGAGTATATAAATCAGGGAAGCAAAAAAGTTATATTACGGAGAAGAATTACAACAGCAAAAAACAACAAAAAGGGATTCTGGAAGGTAATCAATTCTGTCAACAAAAAAGATGAAAACTCAAGAATCAGCTTTATTGCAGAAAATGGGCAACAAATAAAATAGGAGGGCAATGCAAAAACAGTGGCAAATAACTTCAATAAATATTATATTGGAGTATTCGATATTCTGCGAAATAATGATTTACCTGAACAAGTCAGCGATTTAGATCCGGACGCAATAGCATGGGAGCCATGGTTTGGAACAAAGTAAATGCTCAAGACGTGTCACGAATAATAAAAAACTTAGCAAACAGGAATAGTACTGGACTCGATGGATGGACAATTTAAAATAAAATACCACTGCCACCTCTAAACATACGCACTAGCCATGACACTATCCAAAGAGCTGTACCCAACTGCAACCAGCCATGAGTACACTAACTTTTTGTATGCATTCCTTTTTAACTGGGTTGGAGATTTGAATTCACTTGGTAAATAATTGTGTACAATATAAATTATGTAGTGAACGCTTTTAGTGAATAGAGTTGTGTTGGGGCGTAGATGTATTACATTGCCTTTCAATCGGAATCTTGTTGGATAAGAGTCGTATGTCACCTCGAACCTCACAAATCGGAAGCAATACATTCAATTTCAAGATAAGAAAAGTTCAATGGAACCAATAACCTACGGAATACCTCAATGGTCAGTTGCAAATACCTTTGTGCCTAACCTATATAGATGACCTATTTTCATTAAACATTAGTGGAAGTTTTGTGGCCTTTGCAGATGACATTGCAATAATAGTAGAGGAGAAGACGTGGGACCTAGCTCACACAAGTGCGGATATAGCTATGAACAAGGTCACCAAGTGGATGACCTTGAATATATTACGACCTCATTAAACAAAATTGGCCAACCTACAGCCTCAAATTTAATAGTGCATTGTGAAAACTGTAGGCCAGGACCACTAACATGCACTGGTACTTGTACTAAACTAAAAAGAGTAGAATCCATAAAGTACCTGGGACTTACACTCGACCAACATCTTAAATGGAAAGAACACGTATATGGGCTTGTAATGAAAATGAAAAAATCATTTCACTTCTTAATCTTATTAAGGAATTGGCTCTCTATGCGAAATGTACGCATGGTATACTATGCATATGTATATAGCATTCTAATATATGCCATAATCCTTCTAGGGAGGAGCATATGCCAGTAACTCCCGAAGTCTAGATGTAGTTATAAATTCTGTACGACGTATAGCCTCTAAATCGAACCAGCGCACCCCATTAGTGAACCTCTACGCCAATTTTGACGTCCTCTCTCCGAGAATAACCTACATATAGACTAGCGATTTATGTACACAAATCCTGGGATTCCCTCAGGAAAACAGTCAATGCAAGGCCCACTAGAGGCAATATAAGCAGATTTCTAGCAGTCGATTTACCAAAGAATGATTTCTAGGCAGTTACCATGGCTAGCCCCATCAGTGTTCGAGTACCTACCAATACCAATCAAAACTTCAAACCCACATTCGCTTTTCAAAAAAAACCTATTTGAAACCAATACTTGATGAATCACGCTTATGCGAACATGATTAGGCAAAAATTCAAGTTTTGAACTCATTAAGACGCTCACCCACTATCTCATATTTCGACTGTACTATCCTAGTAAATAGTGATTTAACACTTATACGTATTATTAGGTATAATCTCGTAGTGTGTAGTAGACTCGCTCATTTTTGAAATATGAATGTCATACATGTATACCTACCTATGTGATGTAACACTTATACCTATTGAGAACACTGGAAGAGACGGCCTGGACGGGGTCTATGACCTTATGCCCAGAATCAATTAGGAAGCATTATTGTTATATTCATGCGGTTATTACCTAATATGTAACGATATTTAAAATCTTGGAGTCTTACATTTATTATTTTCTCTCTTTGGTACATATATGTTTCTGTGGACTCAGCTCATGGCTGAGTCCACAGAGACATATGTACCAAAGAAAGAAAATAATAAATTGAAGACTCCAAGATTTTGTTTCCTGAACGGAAAATGGTATCTCCAACCCATCAACACAATGGAACGATATTTATGTTTATAAATGAGTGGGCAACTTCAGTATGGACGATTTCAGTATGTTTGTAGTAGTACATCAACAAGTTCTTTATAAACAACTGCCTGATTGAAAATTTCTTACTTAGCTTGAAAACACCTACTGATCTGAATGTTCTAGGCTTATCAAGGCGTACCTTGAGTATACATTTTTGTAACATAGTGAGGGGTTTCAATGTTGCCTCGTAGGTACCCTGTACAATCTCTCAAAATTTCATCGAAATCGGTCTGGTAGTTCCGGAGTTATGGCTATGAAACACAATTCAAAATTGCGCATGCGCAGTAGGTATTACTGATACAATCATATCGAAACTCGAACGTAATTGTCAACCTCCAACTACAATCCGAATTTGAGCGAAATAGGTCAATTACGAACTGAGAAATCGTTTCAGGGAATTCACGTTTGCACATGCGCACCCGCTACTAATCGACTAATAGCGATAAAATTCATAGAAGACCCCCCAGGTTCTAACCCGCGTAATCCCTGAAAAAGCGAAATAATTTCCTTGTTGTGCGAGGGGCCTTCATTATGGAGTGCAAGAAATGTTCGGAACAGCTTATAGTGGCGGATTCAATAGCTCGCAACGCTTGTTGCAATTCCTTCCACTTTGGTTGCATCCCTATGATGGAGTCAAATTCCCGCAAGCTAAGTCAATCAACTAGAGCCGCATGGAAGTGTTCGACGTGCAGTGTCAACAAGGTGCAGGCTCCTAAGAGTGACAAACCAACACCAACTGCATCTGTAATTCAAGTTAAGGCTGTTGACCGTAATGCTGATATTAAGGCACTCATAGGCCAACTAACGTTGCAGATGAAATCAGATAATGCTGCCCTCGCAAATTCCCAGGCCGAAATCAAAAGCATGATATCAGGAGTCGAATTAAAAATAGACACGTGTATGGCCAACTATGAGGTGCTCTCTGAGAAAGTAGATCATCTGCAGGCAGATGTTAAGATTTTGATGGATGCCAACCTTGAAGAGCGAGTTGCGGTCCTGGACTCTGGATCTATCGATCGTCCTGTTGAGCCTCGTGACAACTTACTTGGACTCAGCGTTGAATCCGCGGTGGCGGAGATGGAGGAAAGACGTAAAAGAGCGTCAAACGTCATTGTATTTAACATTCCTGAGCGAGCTGTGTCGGATGCAGTTCTTGCGTTGGAGGAGGATATTGCCATGATGAAACGTTCCCTGAATGCGTTGTCTCCCGATTTGGCCGTTCTGATGAAGAGGGTCTCGAGACTTGGGGCCCTTAATGATGAGAAGCGTCGCCCACTGAAGTTGATTTTCGATAGCCCAGCCACAGCTACCAAAGTATTGAAGTCCAATCGTGCATCGAATCCCCCAGTACTGGTAGCTGCGTCAGACAAAACGCCCGCTCAGCGGCAATATTTGGTTGGTTTGCGTTCGCGTCTCAAGGAGAGGATCGATCAGGGGGAGAAAAATCTCACAATTAAGTATGTTTTCGGAGCGCCAACCATAGTCGACCAAACCTTTCAGGCCTATAAAAGGTTATCCTAGCAACGTTTAAGGGGGCCTCGAACTTCTCTATTGCTCGGACCGTTCTCACTAAAATTATCCAATTCAACTGGGCCTCAACAGTTGGATGATATCAGGGGACGCCATCATTCTGTCGCCTCTACTACTATATTCCTATCGTATTGTACTCACTGACAATACAATTTAATTATCAATAATCTTTTCAATGAACTGAATAATAGATACCTATATTCTATAACTTGTCCTTCACTTGTACTTATATTTCTAAAACTTGTATTTTTTTCTTTGACAACCGTCGAAATGTGTTTCTATATTTTGTATATTGGGTGCGCCCGTAGTAACGTAAAATAAAAATAAAAATAAAAACAAAAATAAAAATAGGTCAATTAGTAACTGAGATACCGTGGTTTCAGGAAATTCACGTTTCCGCATGCGCTCTTGCTACTACTGGTCCGATGGCGATGAAATTGATAGAGGGCAGTCACAGGGCTAACCCGCACAATCCCTTTCATCGAATTCGGACCAAAACTTTATATAGTTTTGCCTGGGACAAGGAATCGACCAGAGACCGACAAACAGACACGGAACCAAAATTGTTCAGGAAGCTCCGAAACGTAAAAAGCAAGTGGAAATTTTGATTTTGGACCCAATTTTTTACAATTTCTTGCATTAACATTGTTTATTTGAAAGAAAAAAATTACAGAATTACAATTATGGTTTTGTAATAATCACAAAGGTAAAACATATAGAGGGGTTCTTGTTTTGTGAAATTTCACGTAGAATCCAAATCTGCAACAAAGGGGTCCTAGCAAAATGCCATATTTGTTTTGTTTTTTTTAAACTTGTCTGCGATTAGCGCAAATTTTTCTGTACAGATTTCGTCTCTTGAGATGTTTTTCTAGAATAGACCAACCGCGAATATGACAACAAAGGAAACCAATTTATTCACCTAGACCATTTGGATCACTGTGCCTCGATGAGGTCGAGATTAGATAATGGGGAAGTTTGAATACAAGAAGGATGAGGCGAGGACTGGTACTATTATAGAGGGTGTGAAAGAGGGGGGCTATTAAATGTCTGGTAGAAGTACACGTGTCAGGCTGATGGAACCTCCCCGCCATTCAGTCTGACCAGACCTCCAGGCAGGCCTCCAGTCATTAATATTAATTTACGTGCAGGAGGTAACCGAAGGACACCCCGTTCCATAACCACCTCCTACTGGTGATGAATTGGCCGAGCGTAGCCCATAGCCTTCATCCCCAGATGATGCTCAGCCTTCTGACAGTTCAGAATGCCTCACAATATATTGAAAGTAGACCCCCTCCATCAACCCACACCTATAACTTCTTCTCCCCTCAACAACACCGATAACAACCCCCCCAAACACCTCTCCCTTCATTCTATTCCCAACCCAGCTAGCCCACATCCAATATTTTGAAAACCACCTGAGATGCCACTACTAACACCTAAGAGCATCATTCATTCAGCTACAGTCAAGCAGGATGAGTTTATCAGCAAATTGTCGTAGGACAAATCTCATTGAGTCATTTCTTTCAGCGAATTTTCGAAGAAAATGAAGCCATTGCAATATGTTATAGTGAACTTTGCAAAGCAGTGTGAATTCTGCTGTACTTTTGCTCCTCACTTGCCTGAGCACCATCATAGGGTTCCTTGGACACCCTCACGTTACCCATTTGGGAGGACCCATATTGGCCTGTTTCATTTTCAGGGCAACAACTACATACTGTTGGTGGATTCTCAACAAATTCCTCAAACTGGCTTTTTATAAATGCAATGCCGTGGACGATTTTTCAGACGAAGCCATGAGAAGAGTGTTGAGGCTTGATACTTTGGAGCAAAGAAGATTCCAGCATGATGTGTCACTCTCCCAAAGATTCTTCGAAATGAATATGACGCCCCCAATCTGCTGGCTCGGGTCTGCATCAGGGTACCAGCCAGGTCAACAAGAGAATGTGTTCAGTTCCATCCTACAAACTACTGTGCAAATTCATCCATTCATGCATTCATTAGGATGCAGAAATCCCTGAACACCGTTGCCCACCTGGTTGACGTTTGGTGTGATTCGGCGGACTCCATCAAGAGGATCTTGAAGCATTTATTTGGAAATTTTGTGGTGCCCCATGACGATGGATGGCAGTGTTGATGTTTCGGGTTTGTGGTTTTTCCTTTTTTTGTTAATTAATTTTATCTTGTCTCGCTTTGATCTTTATTTATTTCAAACAATAACTTATAATTTGTACCGTTTTTTTTCTAATTGTGGCTGAATGTTTTCTTTATTTTTCTGTTGTTAAAAAGGGACAAGTTTGTCCCGTTAATGTCATATAAATAAATAAATAATACATACAGTGGAGGAGGTTCCTTCTTCGTTGCCCCTTTGGGCAAATGTAGCTCGTGATGGTCCTGAGGATAGTATTTTGGCTGGTGGAAAAGAGAATGGTCAGGCCGAGATGAGAGAACAGTACGGTTTATTGTGTTCTGCCTTCCCAGCTAAATTGGAAAATTCGCTATAAAGCACGTACCTAATTATAAGAAAATAATTTAACCAACCACCAAAAATGTCACTTTCTTAGCAGAAGTGTTAAGCAATCACGCGGTCACGAACACTGTCCTTAAAACGGCTTCTTAGCCCGTTATTACACCACGGTCTGCTTAATATTTGGAGTAGAAATGAAAACAGCTGAGATGCGTATTTATCAAACGGTGCCATATTCATACTTCCATATACATCTCTCACACACACACACACACACATTTATTTGATCAAAATTTACAGTCTATTAGTATGAGGCCCCAAGAGAACAAGTCGCGTGGGGCGGTCGGAGGCTCGTTTTGCAGCAAATAGGTTCTGATTTTTGCTTCAGCTGGTTCCAGGATTGCAATTCTTCGAAGACAAACGGCATCAAGTAGGTAATTGAAAACTGAGGGAATCATAAATGAGGATTGACGCGTACTATGGTCTATGTTTGTATACCGGCCGGATCAACATTGGATAGCGTCCTCTCCTCGTGGGTGCTAATCCAGCTGGTGGGGGGGGGG
>JAEMON010000001.1:90429098-90444046 GCA_030264115.1 Lygus lineolaris | reverse complement strand
AGCTCCATTTTTGACTCAGCTGATCTGGGAGCTCCATTTTTAACTCAGATGAGCTGCGAGCTCGATTTCCCTACAAACGGCTCGGTTGTACGTGAAAATCATAAGAAAATTTTGTCACCCATCCGCGTCACCCATTCCGCGTAACGTTTTTCGGTTAGTTAGTCCAAGGCTAAAACATATTCTGTGTTAAAACTAGCGCTAATTGCAGCCGCACAATCTTTGATAATTTCAAAATGAACTGATCATAAGTTTAGGAGATTCAAAGATTCCAAAACTAATTTTGCTCCATGAATGTCTGTCTCTGTGCGTGTCCGTGGTCAATACCTTGTCTCGGATCAGCGAACATTGAGCAAAATATTGAGCTCCCAGATCAGCTGAGTAGAAAATTGAGCTCCCAGATCGGATGAGTCATAAAATAAGCTCCCAAATCAACTGTTCCATTCATGCAGCATGAGTTGATGAGCAAATTTTTGAAGAATGATTTCAACCGATTTGGTGGGTGATTCTTATAGGAAATTTCACGCTGATTCCGAATATACCATATTTTTTCCTATGTTTAAGATGGTAATTCACACCAAAAACCTCAAAAAACACGTTTTTTATTTACTGTAAATTTTCAAAAGTTGACCCCTTGGCGTACTCAAAAATTCTGGAAAACGAACTCATCCTTTCTTCTGATATTATTGACATTTTAAAAGTTTTTTGGATTTTTTATATCGATTCCTCGGACAGATCAGATATTGTATGGAGTGACACACACACACACACACACACACACACACACACACACACACACACACACACACACACACACACACACACACACACACGCACGCACACACACACACACACACACACACACACACACATATATATGTTAAATTTCAGGAACCGTTTTAGAGTAGTCTGCAACGGATTTCCATGAAGAAAATGTCCAAAAATTTGCATTACAAACATTTTGAACTCATTGCAATAGCTTCATTTTCTTCGAAAATTCGACCATTAAAATAAACACAACCAATTAAATAGTACACACTTTGGTAAGAACCCTCCGTCAACACAAGAACTTTAAAACTTACATACAACCGAAAACAAAATTGTTTAATACACGAAACATAATTTTGAGCACCCACTCTCTTCAAAATTGAATTAGTCAGTTTATTCAATCTTTTCTTGTTGTTTCCTAGTCCTACGTAATGAAAATAACATGAGACGACGATCTTCGCCAGATTTTCAAGGGTGAATTTTCTTGAATTTTGGAGAACGATGGACGGTGAAAGGGAGGGGTTTCTCTCAATCAGTGATGTAGGAGGCATTGAATTACCTCCAAGTCGAAACCCCGCGTTTTCTTGAATCAAAAATTCCTATTTGCTTCACCAATATTATTTTAACATTCTCTGGACAAACAGACCCGGTTTTCGTTAACCCCAAGCAATATGCATCTAATTTTTATTTCTTTAAATTTACTGGAACACCCCATTTAGCGATGGATACGAGGAAGCAATGGGCCACACCCACTTGACAGACGTGTTTTATACAGTTGGTATACTTTCTTAGTGAACCAGTTGACTAGTAGGAACAGTAAATTTTGATGAGAAGTTTCCCCATTGGTTTCAAGTTATGGGAAAATGTTCATTAATCGGGTTTGTTTTGAAGAGAAGGGAATTGATGTGAGGAGGAGGAGGAGGGGGGTGCTCATTCAAGGTAGACTTTTGTATGGGATGAGCCATAAAGTGGGCGTGGCCTTGTTCTAATGAATAGCTTGTCGAGCGGGCGCGAACAGGTATATAAAGGTCTAATGAATAGTTTGTGCGAAATAATTGCGAGGCAGGTGGGAGGAAAGCGGGCCAATTACAGACACTTACGGCCAACATTGTTGAAGTTGGGATCAACGCGTGATGGGGTACAATTTAACTTTACCAAGTACCCACATACCACCTACTTTCCTGCCTACTTACTTCACTGCAGAGCCTCCGCAAAGCCCCTTGAAGAACACAGTCTACATACGAAAGACGTTCACACTGCAGCGCACAGAGTTGCGGGGGTGGGAAAAACTTAAAAACGCACATTTTTTTGCCTTTTCCAGAACTTTGACAATGTGGAATTCTCATGATATTTTTTACTTTCTTCAGCCCACTCGAAAGATGAAAGGAAAGTATTGCGATCAGCAGCCACTTTAGAATGGTCCTAATCGACATCTGATCAAGTTTCTCCACGTTTTCGGAAAGGGTGGGGAATTCCGATTTCGAAGATAGGTTTCTACATGATTGAGGACGAGACACTAAGAATTTCAGCCCTTTAGGTGAATTATTTTTTTCAAGTAATAACAAGTTCCAATACCCTTCATTCCCAAAAAAATATCATGAGGGCCGAAATCGGCGTTAAAATCCACAAAAATGGCTATTTATAACGTCATTCATTCATTAATTTATTCATAACGAAATTCAGTAACTAAGGAAGCTTCTCAATGGTGTTGCGACCTGACTATGACTGGAGGAGGTAAGTACCTATAGTTTTCCAGGTAATTTGTCACGGAAATCGAATGGTGACACTATCGATTCATTTAGACTGATAGAAAATTGTTTTTTCGAAAAAAAAAAAAAAAAGTGAATTCTTGGACATATCAGTACATTCAACTCATATTTTGGTGATCTTTGTGTGTTGATTGAACTTTTCCAAATAATTATTGCTCAGATTTACCTCAATTGTTCACTAGCTCAGCAAAATATGAGTTGGATGTGACGATGTGTCCAAAACGTCATTAGTAGTCATTTTCTATCAGTCAAACATGAATCGGGAGTGTCACCATTCGATTTAGCGTAAAAAATTACCTGGAAAATGATACTTACGTCCTCCAGTGATAGTCAGATCGTCAACACCCTAAAACACTAGATTTCTCCTTAATTTACATGGAACATTTGAATTGGATTATACCGTTGGAAAGCCGAGAGTTTGGCATATTCAGAATCTTCGCGAAATTCCCTACAAGATTGGAGGAGACCATATATTTGTCCCATAAAACACTATTCCGCGCCACTTTGTGCCGATACGGCGGCATATGGGCTCGTTTACATTGACCAACAGTGGAATCTGTATTAGATCTAAATACATACCACATTTGAGGTTCCACAAATGAAGGTCGACATTTTCAAAAGGCTGTAGTTCGACAATGTTTAATAACTGTGTGTGTATGTGTGTATGTTGTTTTATTTACGATTTCAAAAAGATTACAATGTTTATATAACATCAAATGAGACCACAACGAGCACTGCCCAACCTCCCATTCGCTCCCATGAAGGCAGAAAGAGCTGAAGGTTGAACGGTTGAAAAGAGAACGTAAAGACGATTCTGAATAGCACACATCAATAGCGTAGGAAGTAGGTCAAATCGCCATATCACCTGATTCTGCGTGCAACAGTTTTCCATTTTCAACCGATTCGACTGATTTAATTTAATTTACCTAATGGAAATTATAGGAACGAAGGGGGGATAAAATGGACAGGCGGATGGAAGCGGCTACATTAAAAATTTATCGTATCGTTTTGTTTTTGCAACGGCTGGATTCTCCTATCATTTGCCCGTCCCGTCTCATTTCCACAAATGGAACTGTGATCTTTGTAGAGAGATTATAGGTACCAACAGTGATGGGCGCCGGGAATATTCCCGGGCGGGAAGGAATTTATCGGGAATATTCCCCAAAATTATAATTCCCAGTAAAAATCGGGAATTTATTTTTTTCCTCGATTTCACTTATTTCATTCTTCGAGATTATCTAAATAGCAACTATTACAATATAATTAAATGCTCTCGATGCATAAAATGATGGATGCAACACAATAGCCTATTCCCCAATTCTATTGGGATAACAAATTGAATTTAGAAGATACACTGCCAATGGCATGGAGCAGAAGCTCCCTCGTGGCCTTCACAGTATGTCACCATTAAATTTTTAGACAACTAGAATTGGCCGGTTCGTCATGCTAATGACGATAGAATGCAGGGCAACCAAAAATTAAAATATCTTTATTTTTGGACAATACAAAGCACGAGAGCAAAAAAGATTTAAACCCGCCATTTAACCTCACGCAACGGCTGAAATTCGCAGGAAAAAACGGTGTTTCTCCAAGTTTGCGCTTGCGCAGTAGATATTACTGATCCAACCGTGATGAAATTCAGGGGTCTTGGGTCAGCCCCCAACTACCCTCCGAGATCGAGCGAAATCGTTTCATTACGAATGATATATCGTAGTTTCAGGGCAATCACGTTTGCGCATTCGCACAAACTGCTAGTGGCCCGATGGCTATCCAATTAATAGGGCACTATCTAGGGGCTAACCAGTACAATCTCTGAAAATGTCACCGCAATTAGTCGAGTACTTCCAGAGTTATGGCCATGAAACATATTTCAAAATTGCGCACGCGCAGTACTTATTACTGATACAAAAGTGTCGAAATGAGAAGGTAATGGTGGCCATTAACTATCCTCCAAATTTGAGCGAAATAGGTCGATTAGGAACTGAGATATTGGGGTTTCAGGAAATTCACATAGCCGCATGCGCTCACGCTACCCATACTCCGATTGCGATGAAATTGATAGGGGACCATCTCGGGGTTAACCTGCACAATCCCTGAAAATTTGATCGAAATCGGAACAAAATTGTTGAAGTTATGGCCGTTCAAGGAAATGTGGACAGACAGACGGACAGACACGAAACCAAATTGGTTCAGGAGGCCCTGAAACGCAAAACGCGAGTGGAAATTTTGATTTTGGAGCACAAAAATCTTTTTCATTTTGAAAGTAAAATGAAAATGGGTTGAACCCTCAAAAATCAAACGTGGTTTCATTCACCTTTTTGAGGAACTACTCGCAGCCATCACTCACTTTCGATGGTCGACAAATAGTCCAGGCAAAGAACGTTTTGAGGTAGAATTAAATAGGACCCAAACCAAAATTGGCACAGACGTAGGGGTGGGTATCCTAATTAACATACTCAAAGTCCTGGGGGGTGGGGTCCCAGCTTTAGGGGTCCCTAAAGGTCCCTTTTTTAGGTTTTTCGTGAATATCTCGAGAACGATGCATGTGTTACAGTACTATGTGCATAGTAAATGAAAGCTGATAAAATTTTCTACAACTTTGATTATATACGTTTTTTCGAAATTCCGAACCGTTACAGAGATATATGCATCAAAAAACGGAGAAATAATGAAAGTCGCAAGTTCGTGGAAAGTCGCAAGTTTGTGGAAAGTCGCAAGTTAGCGGAAAGTCGCAGGTTTGCAGAAAGTCGCAAGTTTGCGGAAAGTCGCAAGTTTGCGAAAAGTCGCAAGTTTGCAGAAAGTCGCAAGTTTGCGGAAAGTCGCAAGTTTGCGGAAAGTCGCAAGTTTGCGGAATGTCGCAAGTTTGACCGCAGTCATCCTACTTTTTCCGTAGATTGCTGAAGTTGTGTCACAGCACGAGAAGCTGTGCAGGAGGAGGATGTAGCTGGCAAATGGCAGCTGCTGTAGCCTGTGGATGGAAAACACCTTTGCAGGGACATTCCCTTGGCCAGGCTTTAAAAAAAAGAGTTCACCACTCTGATTGCGAGGTGCCAAGGCTACAAGCAGCACCACGCGGTCAATATCCTCCCCGACCACAGCTACTCTCAGGTTTTGAGCTGATCGTTCCAACCCACACCTAACAATCATGGTGTCACCATCTCCTGAGGCAACCAAAGTTTGGATCTGAAATTCTGACTTCCTCCGGGTAAGGAACTCAATGAGCCTCGATTTGTGATTTGGGTGATTTTATATGATATGTTTTCTTCTTTTTATTATGTTTTATGTTTGTTCTGTTTAGGTATATGATATGTTTTATATTTTATAAGATGATTCTATGTGATGATTTTCAGGAAAATTCGCTCATCAACTCATGCTGCATGAATGGGACTTTTTAACATTATCCTCAGACAGAGTTTGGGAAATGATGATGAGCGCTCGGCTGTCAATGGACATAATATATTCGGCTAGTTCTATACGGTGACTGGCTTGAGCTTCTTCTCCAGCATCTATCCATACATTGCTCTGACAACACCTCTCAAAACTACTGAAACTCGGAACTTCCATGTGTCCCAATTCCCACTACTTTCCAGGAGTCAGACACATGGCTTACTCAAGTCTATTTTTAATGTCATCATTACACTTTCACAGATGCGCTTAGAAGTGTTAAAGACCAATAACCGTAGAGAACTAGCCGAATATAATGTTGAAACTACATGCCAGTGTCGGAGAGTAGGTGTATTATTCGTTCCTATTTTCAACATTAGGAGACCCCCCTCCCCGGTCTCAGTTACTTTGGAACGGCATTATTGGCTCCGACGATTTTAGAGGTGTCAATCTCGCCAAACAATTTCCAAAAATCTATTAGTCAACCAATACACAGCTTCGGTCGGCCCCGAGAAGAAAAGCGTCTATAGTTTTGTGGTTGATGCTCAAATTTTTTGAATTCCCGAATTAAATAGTCCACGGAGAATTGTCAAAAATAGATGTCGGAGGAACCTCTGAAATTAGCGAAGATTCAGACTTGGATTCAGCATAACCCACCACCAAATCCAGAGGACTAGTGTAAGATCTCGTACAATTTCACATTGATTTTTTGTAGTTGGGCAGTGTAATACAATTTACAAAAAAGCCCCCTCACTTTATCTCCTAACATGTTCACATCATCTACGTATGTATACATCAATGTATGTTCAATGTAGCTGAGTACATGAAAGGTGTTTTTGAAGGGATCGATTTGTCTCAGGCTGTTCCATAGAAGCAGCGGTTCGCGTCAAGATTATCTTTTGTTCCCAATCGCTCCTCTTTTCGATACCGTGACTCTCAGTTTGAAATTTGCTGCTTAAGAACATCAAAGGTTTTCTGAGTGCGGCTTCATAAAGAACCCTGTTTGAGTCCTCCAATAGCTGCTCGCAGTGTTGAGTAAGTAGACCTGAGGCAATTTGCAGGGATATGCTCTGCGGTGGCCATGGCGTGGTTTCAGTGATGAATCATTCTTTGTATTAAGGAAACTGAAGGAAGAAAACCGGGCGGTAATAGTTGGGAAGTGATGCGCCCACAGCTTGGGTAATGCGCGGATGGCGTGAGGTTGTGAACATGTTTTTCCGCATCTACTTCATCCAAGGGCCACAGAAAAGGTATGAGTTGGGTCCGTCAACCTACTATATTATACGCGTATGTTGCTGGCATAGATATCGTCGGCTGAATGACTCATAGATTGGTTAATCGGGATTCGGCCAAATAATGGTAGACACTACGTTGTCATTAGTGTTTATAATGGGGAAATGGAATAAAACGCTGCATGAGAAACAAAACGCTGCAACTTAGGGCCAGTTTCACAAAAAAAACTCGGCGCTCCGCGCCTCGCCAGGGGGCAAGCCCCCTGGACCCCCGGTTACCTCTATTTACATACTTCTGATGAAATTATTGAAACACAGAATGTGTTTTAGCTCACGCATTTCACATAAACCCCTCTTCAATCTTCAATTTTCGACTCAGCTGATCTGGGAGCTCTATTTTCGACTCAGCTGATCTGAGAGCTCCATTTTCGACTCAGCTGATCTGGGAGCTCCATTTTCGACTCAGCTGAGCTGCGAGCTCAATTTCCCTACCAACAACGGCTCGGTTGTACGTGAAAATCATAAGAAAATTTCGTCACCCATCCGCGTCGCCCATCCGCGTCACCCATTCCGCGTGACCTTTTTCGGCAAGTTAGTCTAAAGCTAAAACACATTCTGTGTTAAAAAACCTTAACCATGGTTAAAATTAATCATTGATTTACCGAATCAGAGATTTGTGAGGTTGATTTAGGAAAATGGGTTTCACGAGTGTAATCAACGATTAAAAAGATTTCATAAAATTAATGTTGTTTTAATAAATCGTAGATTTCACTTTTAAACGTTGATTTAACGGTATCCTGGCACACCTAAATGGAGGTGTCGGGCGAGATTACAACTGATAACGTAGTTTTCAGTACTCCGTAGTTGCTGACGGAAGTGTGTTTGTGTTTATTCCTATCCATTTTACTTTGTGTTTTCGCGTTTGATGTTGAAATCCCGGAAACCAGAATAGACCCAGGGTCAATAAAACACGAACCAAAGTTTGACGGGAGTGAAAACCGAATTCCGGTTGACATTGTTCTCGAATATTTCAACATTATGGTCAAGCTGCGTGAACGACTAGAACTTTTTCGTAGATAGGTAAAATTGTTTCTCTCTTCCTTCTGTTCCAAGAAACGATACAGATATAAACATTATATTATTATGCCTTTTCTCTTTATAATAATTTTAATTATGCTAATAAAATGGACTTATCTGTCACTTGTGTGTCTACTCAATCCTATATCCCATTTGTTCGAGGACTGACAAAACTGTTGATTTTGAAAGACGGTAAGTACCAGTACCTACCTAGCTCGTCACAAAATCTATTTCATCGAGCTCCAAATGAATTTGTGTTCTCTGTCTTATCCATAGAATCTCTCATCTCTGTCTTCATATTTGTAAATTCTGTCCTCTGTCTTCATATTCGTCAACTTATCCTTGAAAACGAACCGAATCATTCCCCTAGGTGAGGTTGGGACTCCTTTTTGTGGACGTACAAGGGTAATATCTAGAATAATAGGTACCTATCAATAAACAAGGGGAGAACAATGTATTATCAATAATAATAATACATTGTTCTCATGAAAACTGAAGAACTGGCAAGATGGCAGATTGGTAAATCGTTTATTTAGGGCACTAACCAGCCAAAATCGGCTGGTTAATTTAAATCGTTGATTCATCTCGTCTGATCGTTGATTTATTTGAAACGACGTTGGTGAAACCCGACATCGTTGTTTAACATCTTAGATCTTTGGTTTAATAACTAAACGTTGATTTAAAACTTTGGTGTAACCGGCCCTTATTACACAAGTTTATTATTATCATTTTCTATATGTATAGATGACCCATCCGTAAAGATCCTATTTATTAATGCACTCATTACCTACCGTAATATCCAGAGGTCAACAATTCGCTGAGTAAATGAGTTTCTACCAACCTACCAGTAATTATTATTATCCGAGAGTTGTGGGTTTTTCAAAATGTAATTCAGTAACTATGGAAGCTTAAAAAATTAAACAAGATTCTTGGCTCAGTGGGAAAAAAAGATTTGAGATGAAAAAGAACACACAGAAGAAAAATGTTTTCGTGCTCGATATCAAAGGTTTATCAGTGAAAATGATAAACCATAATATACTATCCTATTTGAAGTTGAGACCTATTTGAGTTGAGCTTCGGGGCACAACTAGACCCCTAATGGAGCCGGTATACCAAACTTCATGGTCCATGGTAACTAAGCAAAGTGCGGCGGACGGACGTAATGGTTTTACTTTCCTCGGCCCACCTGAAAAGTGAAAGGAAAGTATTGCGATCCGCAGAAACCCCAATTTCTGGAAAACCACCTCAGAATGGTTCCAATTGACATCTAATCAATTTATTCCACGTTTTGGGTAGGTGTATGTAAGTCCGTATGTAGGTATATATGTGTTTGGGCACGATTGCGGCCCCCACAAACATGATAAGAAAATTAAGATTTCGAGGATTGGTTTCTACATGTCTGAGGACGATGCAATATTCAGCTCTCCGGGTCAATTATTAGTGGGCGAAAATATACAATACAGGTGGGAAACGACGATTTTAGCACATGTTTCTAGCTTTTATCGCAAACTGCTCTAACAATTTGGATGACATTCACTGGAGTCTCTTCACTTCTTCTTTGAAGCGAAAACAAGCTCCAATACCCCTCATCTCCACAAAAATATCCTGAGGGCCGAAATGAGCGCTAAAATCCATTAAAATGGCCATTTATAGGTAGCCATTTTTACTTCCTTCAGCCTTTCTACCTGAAAGGTGAGAGGAAATTATTGCGGTCATCAGAAAACTAAATTTCTGAAACACCACCATAAAATGATCCTGATCGACATCTGATCAATTTTCTCCAGGTTTTGGAAAAGTGTATAGTATGCATTATGGAAAGTATTTCTTGTGTTTTTTTCGAATGCAATTTTCATTAAATAAATGCGAATTTAAAAAAATAAAAATACGTATGGGTGTGTTTACGTGGTACATACACAAATTATCTCACTTACAGTCCAGTGACAAAAGTTTCGTGGGTATGAAAGATCAATGTACCTATCTATACTTACCTACAGACTCAACTCAACTTACGGAGTTGATGGAAAGGCGTGGGCTGCGTGAGTGTGTCGTGTACGACGATGGTGTACGGTGTGAGTGAGGCCCTACAAGGGTGCCCGTCTCTACCCAATTAAACGTGGAGTATGAGGCAACTACACCCCCCCCCCCCCCCCCCCCCCCCCCCCCCCCCCCACCTTCCCACCATAATTTCTCGACACACTAATTGCCAATTCTACAGGCTGGGTAGGTGAATATAGGCGCTCCATTGAAGGATTCCTTCTCCATGAATTCACCAAAACGGTGGCATTAAATCGGTGCAGTACCTGCTGGCGACCTCCCATTCCAGGCTTTATCCGAAATCCAAGTAAATGGGATTGAAAGGATCACTTCTCCTTAATTGGCTGTGGTCACTCATTTTGATTGGGAATAATTGCCAATGCAAGCCTTGTTTTAAAATCTTCATTAATATTACGTTAAAGCCCCACTTGCGGACACCTGAAAAATAATCTGGTATAAAGGGATTTGAGTTGTGTTTTGCCATTAATTTCTTCATATTATGAGGGAATCTTATTCTTATGAAGCAGTTAGGTTTACCAAACATATTCATGGAAGTGAATGAGAAGAAGTTAGCCAAATTTTGGATAGCAGTGATAACGAAAAGATAGCCAGTCCACGTTTTGCTCTAGTCGGTGCTAGATCCTAGTGAAAAACGGCAAGAAAACGACAATCAGGATATATATTCCTGTTTTCAACGCAACCGCATTTATTTTCATGATTGATACAACTCCAATAGGGGTACCAGTTAACCTAAGCACATTTCAAGTAATTCACATGATTCTAAATTTGTGCAAGTCCTACACTGGTACACAAAAAGTTGGGTGGGCAGTATAGCTTCCTCACTTTTGTAACACGGACGTACAGAATCAGTTAGTGAACATTTCAACGAAACTGAAAGACTAATCACGGGATTAGGAGCATGCCTATGACAATAAATTTCAAGTATGCGCATGTGCAGTAGCCATCACTTATCCAATTGTGGCGAAATTCATAGGTAATTTGTCTTGGAGTCAGCCCACAACTACTCTCCGAGATTGAGCGAAATTGGCCCATCAGGAACTGAGAAATCGTAGTTTCAGGAAATTTACGTCAGCGCGTGCGCACATGCTACTAACGTTCCGATGGCTATTAAATTAATAGGGAACTGAGTAGGGGCTACCTCAGACAATCTCTGAAAATTTCACCAGAATTGGTCGAGTAGTTCCGGAGTTATGGCTACATGAAACTCATTTCAAAATTGCGCATGGGCAGTAGGTATTACTGATAGAATCGTGTTGAAATCCGAAGGTAACTGTCAACCTCCAACTACCCTCCGAATTGGAGAGAAATAGGACAATTAGGAACTGAGATACAGGGGTTTCACGAAATTCACGTTGCGCATGCGCACACGCTACTAGTGGTCCGATGACGATGGAATTCATAGGGGACCCTCTAGGGTCTAACTCGCTTAATCCCTGAAACTTTCACTGAAATTGGTCGAGTGGTTCCGGAGATACGCTTAAGGCAACAAATTTCAAGTTTGCGCTTGCGCAGTAGCTATTACTGATCCAATTGCGACGAAATTATCATGGATTATTGTCTCGGAGTCAGTCCACAACTACGCTGCAAATTTGAGCGAAATAGGTCAATTAGGAACTGAGATACAGGGGTCTCACGAAATTCACGTTTGCGCATGCGCTCACGCTACTAGTGGTCCGATGGTGATGACCTTGATAGGGGACCATCACGGGACTAACCCGCACAATCCCTACAAATTTCATCAAATTCGGACCACATCTTCATATAGTTTTGCCTGGGACAAGGAATTGACCACAGACCGACAGACAGACACGGAACCAAAATTGTTCAGAAAGCTCTGAAACGTAAGAAGCAGGTGGAAATTTTGATTTTGGAGGACAACATTTGATGTTTTCCGTTCCAAGATTTGTAGAATACAGGAATCGAATTGAAAAAAATCCGTCCGTCCGCGGCAATTCGCTTAGTTAGTATGGACCAAATTAATGAAATTTAGTATACCGGCCGCATTTGGGGTGTGGTTGTGCCTCGAGGCTTGGCGTTACCTTCAGTCTTCTTTAAGGGTAAAACGTGGGGGATGAAATTTTCAAAACGCCCTAGCTCGACGAAAACTTCAAATAGGAAGGTATATTATTGTCATCGATTTCAAAGAGATCACGATTTCCAGCGTCGACCAAGACCTCGCGGAGCACTGTAAGACCAACCGTTCACTCCCTGTAAGGACTCAAGTTTTAAAACGGGAAAAAGAGCAGAAACACGAGTGTGGAGCGAAAATTATCCCGAGTAAGCCAAATTCCCGTTCAAGGATCAGCTGATCAAATAACTGTTTTTGTGAATAAAAAATAAATAATAAATAAATGCAAATTTTTATTTTTTTTTAACGAATCGAGTTTCTTGTTTACTTTTATAAGCTTCCTTAGTTACTGAATTACGTTATGAAGGACCTACAACTCTCAGATAAGAATAAAATGCAGGTAGGCACACATTGTACGTACAAGGATAAAGATTTGCACCACGCGATATAATTTATTACGGTAGGCACTTACTATAAACGGTGGCCCACCCAACACGCCCACCCTCAATTATGTCCTCCGCTATTGGAGATGGTAGGAAGTACTAGATGGTACCCCCGTTAATTCTCTGCGTAGAATTCAAAAAACATTGTTTAGCGCGCCACAGTGGCGCGCCGAGGCGCCCAGCGCCCATCAACTTTATTGTTTCATACGAGAACCCCCACTGGAGATTCGGATTCAACGTGAAATTTCATGCAAAAATCACCCGTCACTCAGATCTTTGGCTCAGCCAAAACATGCGCTAATTATGCGCTAAACTTGGAAAACAATAAACTTTTGTGGATTATTCAATTACCACATGTACCAAATTATTTTTGGCACACTGAAACACGAGATGATTTTTCGATTTTACCTTTACTCTCCCAAAAATAACCAGTATCGTTCTGGTTGTTGAGCGGTTATTCCGTCCCGTCAACTCATTAAGAACCCTAAGACTTGAGACATAATCATTCAGAGTTAATTGTTTTTGTGAATGAAGTAAAATTTGATTTTCCAAAGCGTTTTTACGGGTTACTGTACTAGTATCGTGGAATCGGTTATTACTATACCTACTTACCTACTGTTCAATTTTAGATAAACTTCGTTCTGGAATATCAAAGTAGTGTCAACAGAATGTACCTATCAACAATATCAACGGAATGTACCTATTTCTGGATGTGATTTATTGAAGCAGTCGCCAAGGTGCCTGAGAAGGGATTCACAGCAATTATTGGTAGTTATATTTACCTCGGCCGTGAGCTCTGCCCACAACGAAGAGGGGTACTTGCTACTAGATATGTAATTTCTTCCAAAATAATTGGAATTCGGTTGCTCCACTTTCTCTTGTAGAACCACTGACACACACGGCTGACAAATCGCAACTGATAGGCGATAGGTAAGAACACGGGCGAGGCGTAAACATGCCCATTGGGCGCTAAACACTGACAACACGTCTCGGGACGGAATTCACACACATTAGGATGCTGCTCGGATTAGATATGGATTACCGCTCCCGATTTAATTAGGAGTCGGGACGGGAGAAAATACCCCAAAAATCCGGTATCACATGTAGTAATCAAATACCTTCAAAAAACGAAGTATTTCACATTTTACGCGATCAAAAATTCTAGTCACGGGTAAAATTCCCATGACATTTCCTATGAGAATCACTCATCAATTTGGTTGAAATAATTCTTTGAAAAATCGCTCATCAACTCATGCTACATGAATGGAACTCTTTTGAAGTTGGTCTAAAACGGGAATTCCAAGGATTTACATTTTTTTAAAATTTGCACCCCAAAAATGTGGATCATGTGTCATTTCTTCAAGGATTCTCTGAAATAATGAACCTTTGCGTAATCATTTACAGCCCCCCGCCGTGCATTCATTGTTGGAAAATCGAAGTGGTGGATTCTTCGGAACACACTGGGGTATGCAGTGCGGAGGCTCGGCACGTCTCAATTCCATCAAAATGTTTGTCGAGAAGGAAGTGTTGTAAATGGGAATGTGACACCCTTGACAATGTCAACTTGAGGTACGTCGTATCTGCCGAGCAAACTTTCCGATGTGGGAGTGAAAAACTGGAAGTTGATCGAAGTGAAACTAACGGCCGCTCCTCGACCTTCTCGTCGTCTTCGATTCAGTCGCCATTTGTCCCTTCAGCCGAGTCGAGTTCCTTTTTACCCTTCAACTTTCAAGTCTTGAGATAACAATACCTACTCCTCCACTGAGCCCGCAAGGGAGCCTATCGGCATTCCAGTCATGCAGTGTAACCTGATGTGCAAGTTCTCAAATGCTGATTATCACCTTCTACCAATATTGTTGGGGTTATTGTTGGGTATCTTTGATAGCTGATGACGCCACCGCCGAGTTTAGCCTATTAGGCTGAGTAGGTGATAGAAGAGAGACATTGAGGGCCGGTTTATCACCCAAATTTGCAAGCCCGATTAAGGCCTGACTAAGTCAAATCTCTGATTATCTCTCACATACCCGTTTATCAATTCACTTTAGCAGCTGACTATCCGAACTAAATCACTCGCGACGAAGTTGTGGAAACCCATTTTCATTTCTTTTGATACATTTTGTTCATTCATGGGTATAGATAGTGCTCTGTTGATCAT
>JAEMON010000001.1:90404449-90420401 GCA_030264115.1 Lygus lineolaris | reverse complement strand
TTTTTTTTTTTTTAAATGAATAAAACGAAATTTGCGCGGAGTTGGGCCTTTCATTCAAGCTTCCCAGCAGTGGCGCAGTCCAAGGCAGAATCTACGGTTCGGCGATAATAGAACTCACCAACTATGACGCAAGGAACTACGACACCGTCGTACGAACCATCCGCTTGTACAAACAGGTGTTTATAGCGTGCGCGCTTATAGGATTCTAGTGTACTCCGTGTTTCAACAGGTGAGTGAGTTCAAGAGGGATCCAAAATTCAACGGTCCCGTCTATGGCTCTTACAAAAGAAGATGTGGATCGACTCATCAAGTCAAATAGTGAGATGAACAAATCTATAGATGAAAATATCAAGCAGCTAGTGGGAACCTACGATTGCCAGAAATTCTTCAGCAAATAACCTCAGAAAAGAAGGACTTGAAGAAAGAGCTATCAGGAGAGAAGGTTACTCCGCCCAGCCCTCCACTTTTATGAGATTTATCAAAAGAGAACGTACGTGCACTCTCTAGCCGAATTTACTTATTACTTTACTTACACAAGAGTGTAATTTCATTTTTTTTTTTTTTTTTTACGAATAAAACTAAATTCTCGCGAAAGTGTGGCTTGCATTCAAGCTTCACAGCAAACTGTTAGAGGCATACGGCGTTTTACCTTTTTTAAAGCAAAATATTGAAATGCATCATACGGAAGGGAGAATGAGAGCTTTTTTGAAAATTAACACTGATGGAAACTGGGGGATTCTGATTTTGTTTCTGGCGGATTGAATTCAGTTTCACACGACTTCCAATCCAGTGCAAGATTATTAACCCCACAAGCCACTTACCTGCCGCAATAAGCTGTAACTGTTGATTTTCTCGAATCAGTACCTGAGAACAGAAACAGAGTTGGAGTTAGATTATGTATGTGTCGTGACTTTCAAGTGTACAATATAGGTAGGTAGGTACCTAAAGAGTGTCCGCCAGGCTAAAATAAATGTTTCTTAAACAATTCGGAAACAGTAAAAACCTTCCTATTTGTAGTTTAAATTTAAAGAACCCTCCCAAACAGCTCCAGATGATGCCTGCTCCATTCACAGAAGACCTCCTAGCCCCAATATATATGGTGGTAACTCAGGCCCACTTCTTATACGTATAGAGGACCACTGAGGCCCACTTCATCTACAGCGAGTCGCTGACTCGGCAGACGTGTTTACTCTTTGATCCCACTCCTCCCCCGCACCTTACCACCAAGAGAAGTGAAATCAAATCAACCCCCCCCCCCCCCCCCCCCCCTCGGTCAAGAGACATGTGACCTCTTGCGGTCGAACCCCACCACGGAGAAGCTTATAGGGATATCTATATTCGGTCGAGAAAGCTCTATTATTATCCATATATGGGGGGGGGGGGGTCAGATATAGATGTTATCAATTTACAAGAGGAAGGGTCTAATATAGATAATGATGCGCCTGTGGGACTCGGTAAACACTATCACGGTGAATGAACGTCTTTGGCGGAAAATCGATGATCGGTAATTCCTGGCCTCGGACCCATTTGTTACCCTTCGTAATGCTGTCGGTGTAATCTCGTGTACGTTGATTTATTGCTGCCCACCTTTTAGCTTGAGTGTTTTCGATGGTTTGACTGTCGCCCGTCAGGTCTCGAAATGGTTTCTGACTTGAAATTACACGGTTTGTCGTGAGCTTTCAACTGAGTTTCACAGTCAATACCCATGACATCTCCTATGGTGAATAAACCCACGAAAGAGGTGGAAGGAAGGAAGAATTTGGAGGTTAGGTAGCACGTAGTGCAGTAACTAGTGGAGAGTCTGGAATGACTCGATGGCCGTTCTCACTTGCACTTCCTTGCATCATTTATTAGGGTGTGGGTCGTACTCAGCTTAACCCGGAACCTTCTTGTGCTGTTATCACGAGAATTGGAGAATAAACGAGAATATTGATTCCCTCAGGAGAATGTGTGAGAGTTGGCGTAATTTCAGGGAGATTGAAGGTTTCCGTGTGGGTCAAGATAACCCCTATTCCCAGCGGTGTTGAAAAATGTACGAATGCGGGTTGCACTCGGGATGCGCTTGGAACACGGTTTATTTTCTCATCAGTTACTCAACCCTCACTCAAACACCCTTGGAACAAAGTTTGTGACCTCAATGTGCGCAGTAGGTTTCGCACAGATTTTGTACCTACAGTAACCCAACCGAAACTCACCGTGCTTGGAACAAACCTGTTCATCCTCGAATGTGCGTATAACCGTCCAAAACAGTGTTCGCGTTAGAGTTCTGTGAACGCGGGTTCCCTTTTCCGCGTAGGGGTTAAGTCAACCCGAAATAAGCCACGTAATACCCAAAATCCCCAAACACACGTTGATGACCTTTGCCTATGCGTAACTAATTGCAAAGAGTTTCAAGTGTGTATTTCTCCAATTTGTGTGTTCTACAATGTTCACAGTAGAATCAAAATATTTATATAGGTACCTGTTTTCTCTATACTCACCTAAGTGATTATTCTTTGCTCAATCACGTATTCTAAAAAATACCTACAACTGGGTACTGCTGGGGTAAAATCTCTATGAATGCAAGTGATCGTGGGCGCTAGGAAGTCGGGAAGGTCGCTAAGGTTATCCGAAGCTGCAAAGGTGATTTAAAGGATGTTATCAGGGTCGGTTGCAGTATTCAGGAGGCCCCGACCAATCTTAAGCCATTTCTAAAGCCCTCATATTTTTTGTAGCGCCTTATTATGGGAGGAATTTAAGTGTTGTTTACTCGTCCCTCAACTTCCACATTTATTTTTCATTAACGAGTCAGGTTGAAGAGAAGGCAACTTGGTGGGGTTGACTTGAATGTCTTTCGGAATGAACGCAACCTTCGAATCTGTAACGTTATAGGTTGTGATGTTTTGATACTACTGATAAGATATTGGTATCGATACTTTTCTTCCAATACCGGGTATTTTGGAATCGATACATGGTTGTAAAATGTGATTTCACCTTTATAGGCGGTAGTGTACCCCTCTGAAAAGTTCCAAGCGGTTCTCAAACGGTCGGCAGGGACGTATTCTCTTTCTCTCTTGTACCTATTTTCTAGTACCTAGACGTCCTAGAGTCTACGGTAGAACAATCTCTCCACCCCTTCTCGTATCAGTAGTGCATAGAAGTTTGCAGGGTGCCTGATAGTACTCGCTGTAATTACGAATGTAATGTAATTTCGTACCTACTTATTTTTATGTACCTATGCTTACCGCTACTCTCAATTAATCACCATATTTGGCTGTCATAATTTTGTTTAGAGTCGGTAACAATCTCTTTTATAACTTATAAACGTATATTGGGATAGATATGGTACCTTGAAATTGATACATTAAGTATGTACCTATTTAATATTCTATGGCATTTTTGATGTTAATGTTAATACCTACATTTTTTTCCTGTTCATAATGTACGCCTACTACAGGGTGTAACATAGTTACGGTGGAGCTGCTACCCAGTCACGTGTCGCGTGGACCGCTCCCTCCCTAGACTCTGGCTAGTTCACTTTAGGACATCAATCACGTAAGTCGATTTGATATCAAAATAACTAACCATCCCCTTACCCTTGCGGTTTAATGCTTAAAATAGGCACTTCTACCATTTTAACCATCCCCTCGAATCCCAGAAGGAATCCCAGCAGGAATCCCAGAAGGAATCCCAGCCGAACTACTCGTGATTTAAAAAAACTAATACCATAGGTATTCATTGTGTCTCCTTACAAACACCACCTCTTCCAGCTCTACATATGAGTAGGTTTTCGATTATCTGAACGAATAGGTTTTCACTCTGTAAGAAACCGTTGAGGTGGGTTAGATCACCTCACAAGGGTGGGGCAACATAACTTCCTTATTTCGTAACGCAATAAAACAAGAAGTACTAAATATATATATATTTTGGCATGGAACATGCTTTAGCCATGGACTACCCTTCCGAAAAATGTCACGCAGAATGGGTAACGCGGGATGGGTAACGCGGGGTGGGTAACGCGGGGTGGGTGACGAAATTTATTTTGGGCTAGTCCCCAACTTCCGATTGTGACTGTTTTTTTATTATTTTTTTATTATTATTATTTTTTTTTTTTTTTAAGTGTAGGAAATATCTTAAAATTTTTTGTTACATGGTCTTAGAAAACATATCGGCCAAGTGACGCCCTCATTGTTGATGCACTGAACGAATCGATTTCGCGTGTTTCGCATCACCCTCTCCAACATGTCGACCGGTATGTAGGCCACTTGCTCGCAAATGTTGGTCTTCAGGTCTTCATGAGTCCGTGGACGGTTGTTGAAGACCCGGGACCCAAATACAAATACTCGTATCTTTAGTAGGTACTTCTTGTTTTATTGCGTTACGAAATAAGGAAGTTGTGTTGCCCCACCCTGTACATGTTTAAATAGTGACACACATATTGCCATCTTGAGTGACTAATAAAACCAAAAGCGAAAAAAAAACGAGAGGGCGGTGAATTATCGCCTTGCAACCGCTACTTGTTGTTGTTACTCGGAAGGGCTCTCCCGGAAGAACGATAAGCCAATGGATACATATTATCACCATAAGTGTCTATGGTGAGCGGGATTCGTTTCCCTAAAGCACGTAGGTATTGATACGATATTGGTATCGATGTTTAGGTGTTATCGTAACGTCCTGGTTGTAGGTGGACCACCGTCAAGTACCTATTAACGAAAACAGGAGATTATCACAATCAATTGCGAGGCATGTACAGGGTGTCCAACATTTACCCAGCAGTTTTCTCCGCTAATAATTGAATTTAAAAAAAGTTAAATAGTGGTCAACCTTTTTGCTCCTGAATTATACGATGCGGGCGGAAGGCCTGCTGAACTGCCAATTGGGAGGCGGGCTCACCAGCCTGAATTAAATTACACCTCATGGGTGCTTCACAGTCGGTCGCTCCAAATACGATGTTCAACCGAAGTTATCACTTCCTGAAATTCTTCGCCTGAGTTTGTTATTTTTCTTTCACAACAATGACAGAAAACTAAAGCTCACATAAAAATCCGAACATCAAAACAAACAATACCTTCCGACTGCGTTCGGGAACAGTTTCTTAGATGGTCCCATTTGAATTTCGCAGCATTCCGATCAGTCTTAGTAAATGCGCATTCGCCAACATGTGGAAACCTTCGAACCGCCGTACCTCACTTTGCTCGACTGATATAATTGCGATGAAATTCATAGGCAGTCACCTTGAGGTCAGCCCTCAACTACCCTCTAATTTTGAGCGATAGGGCCATTAGATGATGAGAAATCAGTGTTTCAGGAAATGAACGTTTGCGCATGCGCACTCTCTGGCATTGGCCCAACGGATTTGAAACTCATAGGGGACCGTCTAGGGGCTAACCCGCAAAATCAACCAATAAATAAAATCTTGAAAACGCGAAACTTCGATTTTTCCTGTAAGTTCCCTTTTGTTACCTTGTTTTAATTTTTGATATATATATTGTTTGTGTGTATCAAAAGAAAGGATCAGCTCGTTGGCCAGAATTTTTGGAGTGCTTTTTGGGTTCAAATTTTGAAAATGTAGAGTAAAAAATCGCTTTAAAAAAAATGTGTTTTTGAGGTTTTTAGTGTAAATTGCCATCTTAAACATGGGAACATTGGCATATTCGGAATCAGCGTGAAATTTACTATGAGAATCACCAACCAAATCGTTTAAAATGATTCTTGGAAAATTCGCTCATCAACCCATGCGGCATGAATGGAACTTTTAAATTAGCTAGTCTAGTCAAACCCCCTTCGACGTTACCCACGCAACCAACCCTTCCCCTTCCAACAATTCGGTGATCTACGATCAGTTCTGTTTCTCGGTGAGATAGACTCTGACTCGTAGATCACCATCTTACTACAAAAGGCATTGACCATAGGCAGGAACACACGGAACCGAATAAATGTTAGGAAAGCCTTGAACGCAGAAAGAAATTGGAAATTTTTATTTTGGAGGACATCATGATTTGTTTTGGCTTCTTGCACGAATAAAAGGAAAGAAACTACCTTCGGCAGTGAGGAAGCAATAGGAATCAAATAATCAGTTTTTGGCCGATCGCCACGCTTCTCTCTTCACCCAGTAAGAGGAAAGTTATAATTCTCGGGCTAGTGGATTATGAGAATGGTTAAAACTGAATCTGTGGGAAAGAAAATAAATGAGCGAACAATGTTCCACATCGATTTCTCGTTGTAGCGCACAGGTGTTTTCGATCTAGGTAATTGTAATGAACGTGGGCTCAAAAATTAGATACAATAATATATACAGACTCAATGAGTGTACAGCCAGACATGAAAGATGAAGGTCACTGCCAATATAAAGACAACACCCAGCTAGCGCCAATAGAGCTGACCCACTTTAAAAGTCAAGTGTGCAAACCCCCGCAAAGAGGGAAATGAAAGGAGCCAAGATATGGATCTTCCACTGGAAGTCGAGAGGGAAAATTCGGTTCACCGTTTAAAGATAATGCAGTTTGCATTCACTTTAGCGTGACTGCAAGGATGAGGTCTGAATTGGCGAAGAGAGCCCTTTCAGGTGGTGAGGGGCACGTGAAGGGCGATAAGATCAGTACACACACCACAAAGAATCTCTTAGTAGACTTGACCGAACTCCTTTTTGCATTAATAGTACAAAAATGAATTCATGTTCTCAAACAGCTTCATTAGGGAAGAGGCCCCTATAATTTTCTTTCCGTGCTCGGGAAACTTAAGAGACGCGTGTACTTCCGAGGTCGACGGGAGATGGGGAAGATAATAACGAAGTAGTCGTCTTGTGTTGTCCGGACTGGATGAATTTATTAGGGAAACGTCGCACTCTTGCGGTATGACCTAATGAGCAAATATTCAACGAAATAATTATCTACTTCCCTGAATTCTTTAGCAGATACCCTACAATCTAGTTTTACAAATTTTATTACCTCAATCATAATCAGAGCTGATTCCAAATGCATCGCTTGTTCCTTCACGTGGTAACATCAAACTAAGGACTCTCGAGCCTGAGTGGGACTCTGACGAATGCCTACGTCAACCATAATTATGGGCACTACCTACACACATCACTAGCTTTGCAAAGCAGCCACCAAGAATAGAGGTATCCGTAGTTGGCAGTGAAGAGGCGCTTGGGGATTGGGCCCACTTGCAGCTTGGCCACGACCTGGACAGATTAATGAACTTGCACAGGAACTACCAAGAATAATGTCCTCTCATTTCCTCTAGGCCCACTTATAGCCTGCCCGACGTGGACTTTCATTGGACTTGTCCGGTTACTACCTACTAACAACAGACGCCTCTCAGGCCCAAGGCGGGCTACTATTTGCAGCCTGTCCACAACCCTGACTTGCACGACGACGACGAAGAGAAGAGAAGAAGACTTGGTGAGGTTTACTTGGTAATATAACTCCATTGTGTACCAAAACAAAGGCAACAAACTATGGATGAAGTCAAAATTAAGAGGCTTCATGTACCCTTAAAACAAATGGACTTTTCTCAAAACAACGTTTTCCAACCTACTGGTGCACTTTCCTCGAAAATGGGAATGAGAGAAAATCAGCATCATTTCAGAAAAGAAAAAAATGAAAATCAGAATGATTTTTTTTTTTTTTTACAAAATGTACAGGAATAGCTAGTCTATCTACGGATGAGGGGTTTTTCAGAAAAAAAGTCCTATTCATGCATCATGAGTTGATGAGCGAATTTTCAAAGAATAATTTTACCTAATTCGGTGGGTGATTCTTACAGGAAATTTCACGCTGATTCCGAATATACCATATATGTTCCTATGTTTAAAATGGTAATTTACACCAAAAACCTCAAAAAACACGTTTCTTAGCGAATTTTGAAACTAAATTTTCAAAATTTGAACCCTTGCAGTACTCCAAAAATTCTGGCCAACGAACTCATCCTTTCTTTTTATATTATTGACATTTGAAAATTTTTTTGGATTTTTTATCTCGATTCCTCGGCCAGATATCGTCTGGAGTGGCTCATGTATGAATAAATAAATATATATAAGTGTTAAATTTCAGGGATCGTTTTAGAATGGTCTGAAACGGATTTCCACGAAGAAAAAGTTCAAAAATTTGCATAATTTAAATTTTGAAGCCATTGCAATAGCTTCATTTTCTTCGAAAATTCGTTGAAATTGATCGAAGACTTTGGGAAAAATTCAAATGTGAGTGCCGAAAACTTTTCTAGCATATTGAGATTATAAAACAAATTTTCTTCGAGAAACGCCCTCATCCAGCAAAAGAACGGACCTAGCTGAAAATATCAAACATCTGGTGCGAGGATTCACACTACTTACCTCAGCTGTATCGGCCCTCAATCTATTGGTGGAGATGAGGGATATTGGAACTTGTTTCTACTTGTTAGAAGAGTAAGTCCTGTGAATTTCATCAAAATCGTTAGAGCAGTTTGGGAGAAAAGCTAAAAAATGGGCTAAAACGACGTTTTTTCACCTATTTGGAATATTTTCACCCCCTAATGATTGACCTGAAGGGCTGAAATTCTTAGGGTCTCATCCTCAGACATGTAGAAACCAATCGGAATTTGTTTATCATTTTCGTAGGAGCCACAATCGTGATCAATACGTACATATATATATATATATGTATAATTATTTTTTTTTCTTTTCTTCCATACAATCCCAAAACCAAAAATCACTCAATCAAATATTTTAGGACAATCGTGATATTATAGTTCTTTGGATTCCCATTGAAAGCCCCCTAAACCGCAAAGTTAGGCAGAGATCCGGAACACCAGGCTCTTGAATTTTTCACGTCCCTACCAAATCCCGGGAGAAAGGAATTAATCCTCGCAACCCTCTAAGAATCTCGATGCATGATTTAAGAGCGTTCTCACGAACTCAAGTTCCTGTTGTGAACTAAAAGAAGCTTCCCTTGCAGGAGTAATTACATAAACAAGTGAATTGCTAATGGTCAATGGTTGCTATGAGTATTTTTTACTTTTTCAATCGAATGGTCTCGGTGAGAGCTTTCCAAAAAGTTCCATTCATGCAACATGAGTTGATGAGCGAATTTTCAAAGAATAATTTTCACCAATTTTATCGTGATTCATATAGGAAATTTTGCGCTGATTCCTCTGTTTAAGATGGTAGGTAATTTACACGAAAAACCTTTTAAAAACTTTTCTTTACCCTTATCTTTCAAAATGTCACCCCTTGGAGTACTCTCAAAATTCTGACCAACGAATTTCTTCTGAAATTATTGACATATTGAAATTTCTTGGATTTTTAAGATCGGTTCCAGGGTAAGATATTGTCTGGAGTGACACATATAAATAAATAGATGGTCTGAAACGGATTTCCATGGAGAAAGTTTCCAGTTGCATCACTAAAATTTTGAAGCCATTGCAATAACTAGCTTCATTTTACGAACTAAATCACTCGCGACGAAGTTGTGGAAACCCATTTCAATAAAAAGAAAACGGAGTTAAATAGAAAAACGTAGTCTATTTCCACAAAAATAATGAGTTACAAAGTTAAATCGATTTCGACGGTTAGGCCATCATCAGTAACAAACAATTACATAATAACAACAAACAATTGTCATTGTTTGTTACTGATGATGCCCTAACCGTCGAAATCGATTGAACTTTGTAACTCCTTATTTTCATGGAAATAGACTACGTTTTAGCGAATTTTCGAAGAAAATGAAGCTATTGCAATGGCTTCAAAATTTTTGCAATGCAAATTTTCGAAAATTTTCTTCGTGGAAATCCGTTTCAGATCATTCTAAAACGACTCCTGAAAATTAACACTTTTTTATATGTTTATATATATTTATATACATGTTTATATGTTTATATATGTGTCAGACGATATCTGCCCGAGGGATCGAGATAAAAAAATCCAAAAAAAATTTAAAATGTTAATAATATCAAAAGTAAGGATGAGTTCGTTGGCCAGAATTTTTGGAGTACTCCAAGGGGTCAAATTTTGAAAATTTAGTTTCAAAAATCGCTGAAAAAAAAACGTGTTTTTTGAGGTTTTTGGAGTGAGATACCATCCTAAACATAGGAACATATGGAATATTCGGAATCAGCGTGACGTTTCCTATAAGAATCACCCACAAAATCGGTTAAAATTATTCTTTGAAAATTCGCTCACCAACTCATGCTGCATGATGGAACTTTTTCTATTTAACTCCGTTTTCTTTTTATTGGCTTCATTTTCTTCGAACATTCGCTAAAAGGTGCAACATGAGGGGTAGGTCATTTCCAAATTTGGGGTTATTTTGGTCTCAGCTATATCCCTGAATGTATGTTTCAATTTTTGCGGTTTTCGTTCGTATATCTTCTTTATATTGACTCCAAAGAAAGATCCTGCAGTAGGCGCTCACTTCATCCAGTATTTTCAGACATATTATCTAGAATTATGAAATGTTTTCTAAAATTTCAAATTTGTAGGGAGAGAGAAGAAATTGCATGAAGAGAAAACCATAGGTAAGTTAAACTTGTAACATTTTAATTCTTTTAAAAGTTCCATTCATGCAGCATGAGTTGACGAGCGAATTTTCAAAGGATGATTTTAACCAATTTGGTGGGTAATTCTTATAGGAAATTTCACGCTGATTCCGAAAATACCATATGTTCCTATGTTTAGGATGGTAATACACACCGAAAACCTGAAAAAACGCGATTTTTTGGCGATTTTTGACTCTAAATTTTCAAAATTTGAACTCTTGGAGTACTCCAAAAATTCTGGCCAACGAACTTAACCTTTCTTTTGATATTATTGACATTTTGAAATTTTTTCAGATTTTTAGCTCGATTCCTCGCTCAGAATAAATACATAAAATATAGATATATATACAAGCAGTATAATTAGTATACGTGTATGCATATAGTATAGGTATATAAAAGTGTTAAATTCCAGGAATCGTTTTAGAATGGTCTGAAACGGATTTCCATGAAGAAAATTTTCAAAAATTTGCATTACAATAATCATGAAGCCATCGCAATAGCTTCATTTTCTTCGAAAATTCGCTAAAACGAGTTGTTCAGTTTAGATCAACCTCATTACCTAGGTAATTATCACAATCAAAGCACAAAACCATTGGGTATGCATTTATAATCAAATTCTTCAAGTCTTTCAACCAGCCTCAACGTTCGTAAAATATTACAAAAAAAAAAAAAAAAATTAAAATCAAATGACTTAGAAAACAAAGAATCACATAGGTAGGTAATTCAGATTTCTCACAATCGAGAACAAGTGACTCAATATTCTAAATAAAACACAAAAAGGGGGGACAAATAATAAAGAACAATTTCTGAACTTATGGGAGCTAGGAACAGCAATGTCCCTCAAAACATTTATCAAGATAGTCCAAAACCCTCAAAACCCAAGACCATTATAATTAATAATCAAATTCTTCAAGTATATGGTGGTAATAGAAGCACTTGAACGATTCCTGAAAAAAAATGAATAATAATCAATTTCGATGGAATCACAGTATTAATTTTCCTATCTAGGACAGAACAATGGATGGCAGTGATAGGCAGTGTGATATTAGATAGCCTATGGATAGCTGCTAAAACTTAAAATTTATGCCGAAAGAACATTGGAACCGTTGTCTTTGTAAAATAACTATCAAATCTTCTCTCCCTACAATCTGCATCTTCCCTAGTTTCCTAAGTTGTAGGTAGAGTGATTGTAGGGAAAGAGATTTTCGAGGTTGTCACTTCCTGTAAGCCTATTTTAGCCATTTTTGTGGATTTTAACGCTGATCTCGGCACTCATTGAGATCAATCTCGGTTAATTCAGTTGAACTGCGATTTGAACCCTGTTCAACGCCTTCGTCGACGTTGGCGAAACCGGTCCTGAAACACTCGATTTCTTCGAATAACCCAGGTTTTTTGCATTCAAACGTAATATTCTCCCTCAATTAGTGCACTGAAATCAAAATCTACAACTTCGTTGAAGAGCTGAGATCCTGAGGAAGTTTTTCCTGTTGAGTGCCCAGCTCAACAGTCTTGCTTTAGAAGCGAAACGATGCGTGAACGAAAACCCAAATTTTGGACATTTCTTGAAATTTGAAGTTTGGGCTGAATGTCGAGCCTTAAAATCTACTGATGAAGATAGTTAGCAGGCCTTCCTTAAGGCGAATTTAAACGCTATTTCCAATGGTATATTTATTTGTCATTTCACACTGTAAAGAAGGGGAGTTTTGGCTGTTTTAGTGATGTAAGGTCATAAGAAAAAGTTCCATTCATGCAGCATGAGTTGATGAGCCAATTTTGTGGGTGATTCCCATGGAACATTATACTCTGGTTCCAAATATACCCTATGTTCCTATGCTTAAGATGGTAATTCACAACAAAAATCCCAAAAACCCATTTTTTGACCCTTATTTTTCAAAATTTGACCCCCTGGAGTACTCCAAAAATCAAGGCCAACGATCTCAGCCTATTGCTATTATTGACATTTTGAATTTTGTATTGATTTTTTAGATAAATCCCAAAGTCAGATATCGTCTGGAATGACAGGTAGTATACATAAATATATAAATACATATATATATAATACTTACTATACATATGAAAAAAGTTAAATTTCAGGAATCGTTTTAGAATGGTCTGAAATGGATTTCTATGAAGAAAATTTTCAAAAATTGGATTTATCCCAATTTTGAAGCCATTGCAATAGCTGAATTTTCATCGGAAATTCGCTAAAACGAAATTTCAGAATTGAAAAAACTCAAGAAACAAGGGGGTTAAAAAGTTCTACGAGACAATTTTTGTTGGAAATTACCAATTGATTCCTGAACTTTGTCCCAACTTAACCGTAGACGCCCTGATATGTATGTACAATTGTACACATATGGAAAAGTGTTGAAGTTATGGAATCGGTTAAGAATGGTCAGAAACGGATTTCCATGGAGACAATTTTCAGAAATTTGCATAACTAAAATTTTGAAATACTTGCATTTTCTTCGACAGTTCTATAACAGCAATTTGGCTGAGTTCCAGCATCATTTTTTAGTATGCCGATTTCATCATTTCCCAAAGAGTCTGGAATGGATACAATGGAAAGGATGCAATGGAAAGGATAATAGTAAACATTATTGTATTTGCTACGAGAAAGGGCACAGTTATGTTGAACCCCGGGGAAACTCAATCGTTATCTCATTCATTGGATATCTGTACAATTCGATGGTCGGCTCGACCCAGCTTTCATCTTATGCAGAAACCCAGTTTAATTTTGAGTCCAGCCGAGCAATAAATTTGAAACGAGAAGTTTTTCTCTTTCCTTCGAGCAAGACAAACAAACGATTCTTTCTT
This sequence comes from Lygus lineolaris, assembly GCA_030264115.1. Lineage (NCBI taxonomy): Eukaryota > Metazoa > Arthropoda > Insecta > Hemiptera > Miridae > Lygus > Lygus lineolaris. Next base: position 90,407,093 of record JAEMON010000001.1, on the reverse strand, counting down.
CGCTTTTCATAAGACTGAAGAAGGAGGAAGCAAAATCCCCGACTTGTTCCTGGGAAGGCCGCTCACAGCGGGTTCATCTGGCGCAGTCGGGATCGTCTGTTTTTATAAGGGACTCGAGGGCGAAGGATGAAGGGATGAACGGAGAGGGGGTTGAAAGGGACTTAGTGGCAAGTTGCAAGTGGATAGAAGACGAGAGAAGCCTCTCCATGCCCTAATCCACGCATGAGGTTCCTCGCTTCGCCGTAAACTACAGTGTTAACACATCTCTGTTTTATGATACCTTCTCTTATCTCCCAGGGGAGCGGCTCGGTGCTCGGTTTTTGATGTCCCGATCAGCTGCGACTGTGTTTCTTGATTAGAAAGAGCTGGGGGCGGCGGAGGGTCTGCATTTTAATCAATGCCCCATCCACTCTATCGCTGAGTCGAACTTTTATCACCTATCAATTTTTATTTTCTCTGTCCAAGGAAAGAGTAGGGAATAAGTGCAACACCTGAAAATGTTTACAAAAAGGTGAAGAGCAAACTTCTTTTATTTTATCCCCATCTCCATTTTTAACCCCATCCGCTCTATCGCTGAGTCGAACTTTTATCACCTATCAATTTTTATTTTCTCTGTCCAAGGAAAGAGTAGGGAATAAGTGCAACACCTGAAAATGTTTACAAAAAGGTGAAGAGCAAACTTCTTTTATTTTATCTATGATCGGCGTCAGATTTCCCCATTCCGCCATGCATCCATATTAATATAGTAAACAATTTCTCGGTTTATAATTCAACTCTGAGTCATATCTATCTTGTGTTCTACATAATTTAAGAATAGATTCAACGCCTTATCCACTTCTATACTTTCTCTCACAGGATTGAACAGTAGGTACCAAGTTGAATATGGATGGTAGAATTTTCGTAATTCTTCAAAAAGACTAATCCACTGTCTGTCAAATTTCCTCCAAGATAAAATCATCATATATATGAGGTAATTTAACAGACAGTGGAGATATATATGTATGAATATGTGTGTGTGTGTGTAGGTATGTGAGAGAGAGAGTGATTTTGTGCGTCACTCCTGACGCTGTCTGACAGAGGAATTGGGCTAAAATCCGAAAAAATTTCAAAATGTCAATAATATCAAAAGAGAGGATGAGTTGAGATAATGTGTTAAATCATTTTCACAAGAGAAATAAACAAATGTTCAACGCATTATGAACGTATATACATGTAATTTTATATAAAAATACGTATAAATATATAAATAGCTTTTTTTCTGGATATTTACATCGCTCTGTACGGGAGAAAAAGTAAATAACTAAAAAATAAAAATGAAAGTTCAATCCTCCAAACATTCATAACAGATAGGCTGAGTGTGTTCTCCACATATGCGTTTGTTGCAGTTCCTACACTGAATTGAAGTGAAACGATTTTTCTTCCTTGGGGAGAAATCACATTTCATCCATCGCGGATAAAAATGAATAAATAGAAGAAAAAAGAACTTGAAAATATTTTAAAACCGTTCGTATGTGCAAAACAGAACACAGGTAGGCTGTTGTCTTCGAAAGATATTGGCAACAGAATGAAAAAAAATCGGTCCGAATGTGGTATTCACAGGAAAAATTGAGGGACGTGAGTGGTGTTGGGTGAGCGCTCCGCTCACCAACCCTCTCCCGTCATCATGGCTAATCGGATTAAACGGTAAATGACCACATAATGACCAGGAAACCTTAACTGACACATACCTAGAGGGATTTGAGGATTGGAGCCCCTTTTCAGAAGATATCCCAAAAATAGAAATTGGGGTGAGCGTGACGCTCACCCAACACCTCTCGCAGGTTAACCTGAACGGGGAATTTTCCTTGAAACTTGCTTCCTTGTATTTTGCATTTTGTACTTCAAACTCTGATTCAGCCCCCTTCAAAACCCACTAGTGACAATTTTTAGCTTGAAATTACGGCTGGTTTGCCCAGAAAATGAGTTGAAAGGGAGAGCGTGACGTCATTTAGGTTCCGCAAAAGGGGGCACGCGGGGGGTCGGTGACGTCAGTTATTTTGAAATAATAAGACCCATTTTCGGTAACTTTCAAACATCATATACCCCTCATATAGCACCTTTTTGGAAAGCCCTCACTAAGATCTTTCAAATTACAAAATGAAAAAATAACCATGCAAGTTTCTCCAGTGCCATATTTGAGTAGAAGCGTTTATTCTCTCCTACCATCTTATATTATTATATCCTATTTATATCTGCGCTGACAAGGTTTTCGTTGAATCCGAGCGATTGGTCCTAAAATGCTCCGCGAGGTCTCATTCGACGCTAAAAATTCTGTTCTATTCGAAATCGACAGAGAAAACATACTTTCCTACTTGAAGTTTTCGCTATAGGGCGTTTTCAAAATTTCATCCCCTATTTTCTACCCCTTGGAGAAGAAAGAATGTAACACCAAGCTACGGGGCACAACCAAACCCCAAATGGAACTGGTATACCAAATTTCATTAATTTTGGTCAATGGTAACTACGGAAAGTGCCGCGTTCAGAGGACGGACGGAGGTTTTTTTCTAATTCGAATTTTGGATTCCACGTCTCTTGAAACGTAAAACATCAATATTTGCGAGCGAGCGCGCGCGCGCCTGTGTGTATGTGTGGGGGGGGGGGGGGG
>JAEMON010000001.1:90388332-90398716 GCA_030264115.1 Lygus lineolaris | reverse complement strand
GGAAGCAAAAAAAATGCGAACAATGTTTTGATGTGGAAAACGAAAAGGAACTAAGACCATTCCGAAACCAAGACTCACACTGAAACAATTAGTAGTATTTATATTATATAGATTGCATAGATACAATGAGAAGGAGATTCTTCAATAATTCCAGCATCCAATAAATCCTTAATATAACACTTACAGCTAATCTGTATTTTGGGGGGAGCGGATAGGGTCGTCTATAAATAATCCGCTCGGGATTTAAAAGATCGATATGCCATTTTGCAGTAGTAACTGGTCTTCTAGGTAATCCTCTGGTAAAGCTATCTGCATATTTATTTAAAATACTCTTTAATCGATTTATATCGTCTGGGTAAGTTAAATCTATATCTAGCTGTTCTTCTAAAGGTTGAACATTTCGCTAGCTAAGTTCACATGAGTTGAACCCTGTATTACGCGAGGTGGAGCAGTCGCAGGAAGAAAGGCTTTCAACCCGTCGGTCCTTAGCCTTATGTTGATAGCCTTTGATAGCCTTTGATAGCCTTATGTAAACATGGGGTTGCCCATACCTCTTTATTTTCGTTTTTTCTCAAATTTGTGTCAGGAGGGTTATGAGTCCGTTTTGCATCGTTGGAGAATCCTTCTGCCTACTCATTGGGTACTTTTCTTCACGCTTCCGTGCTTTCTCCTTGTCAGGGGCATTTTTCGTGACTTTATATCGATCTTTTAAAATTGTAATCGTAATACCAGTATCTAGGACATCGCGTCCTAACAGTACCTCATGGGTAGATGTACCTACTGGGACGATTAAAAATACAACTGGGACTTCAATTCGTTCTAGGGTCATTATTACAGAAAATTGTTTTTCTACTAAAATTTTACCAGAACCTAAAACCCCGTCAAATTGGCCGGGCTATTGGAAATTCGACCAGTAAATTGGGGCGATAAATTTTCAGATAATGAGGAAACTTCACTTCCACTACAAAAAAGAAAAAAAAAAAAAAAAAACTGATTGCCACTGGCTGCACATCGATTGACTTTTGTCTTGTTGTCTCCCTGCTTGGCTGCCTCCTTGTCATTGCTGTTGCTGATTTAAATTTTGATGCCTGTTTGGTTTACGGTAGATGACTCTCCAGATGTTGAAGTGTATATGGTTGATTCCTTTTGTTATTATTATTGAATCTGAACCTTTCATTATCTTGTTGGCGGTTATTTCCATGAAAATGGGGTCTCTTCTGGTCCCTATTATGGTTGTTGTTGAAGCCACTTCCTCCAATTTGGGTTGGATGACGGTGAGTAGGGGGGGCCTGCTGTTGATGACTGTAACTTTTTCTGGAGAAGAACCTCTGTCACGTCCTCTTCCACGTAGCCCCATTTTCTAACTTATTCGTCCTGCCGAGCGCAGCAGGTGCCGTCCTTAAGATAGCATATTCCTTTCCCGTTTTTCCTCGGAATGTGCTCCTGAATTTGAGGAGCTGTTCATCCCCGTTCAGCGCAAAGTGGGACGAAAGTCATATTTCTGCAGACATGGACCTTTCGTACTTAAAAATCGTGAGAAATTAAACAATATTTGGCCCTTTTATGTTTTCAAGGGTGGGGAACGAGAATATGGAGTCAGAATGGACAAATTCTCACACAAAAAAGAAAAATCTAAGAATTGTACGAATTTTTATTCATGAATTTCACTTCAATCACAAAAATAAACGTTTTTCTTCAATCTAGATCCATCATTTCCCCATTTCTCACATAATTTTATTCTAACGGACATCCTGAGTCATTGATAGAATCCTGCAACGAATGCAGGAATCAGGGAATTTCTTCCTAACTCCCACATTGCACCAAGAAACCTCTTTCCACGAGAAATGGGAATGAACTGATGATATGAGTCGTATAAACTATCATCGGTATGTATACATCTGATGAATTTTGTGCTGTTTACCTCTTTATAACGACTTTGAAATTACCTATACTGCCCCAGGCGGATGTTATTCTTTTTAATTTGTCTCACTCAATACCTAAAGAATAAGAGGGAAAAGTCCGTTTTCCGGACGACTCCGGACACGTCGGAAAATCGCTGTTTTTGTAAAAACTACATTAATAACAAACATTTTCATTGAAAAACAAAAAAAGAAAAGAAGTTTACGCTTTATTCAACGCTCTTTTAACCTTCAATGAGCAACTTCCTTATCCAAATTTACCATTTGCCAAGACCTTCTAATTAATACAAATTTCACGCTATTCCCAAGTTTACCGAAACAAATTCGAAAAAATGCATTATTTTGTGCTTGTTTGAAAATCCCTCATTAACCTGAGTTATATAGAGCAAGTTTATTTAGTTTCACGAGTCAAAATAGAAATTTAAAAAATTTCCCAATGTCGTGATTTTTCGCCGTTTTGTCCCACTGCGCGGCGGTAGGTACATCTCCATCCTTGGCCGAGGTCATTATAGCTTGGTGGGCAGCCCCGATTGGGGGTTTCAGTCTAACAAAACCGTGATGAGAATCGCAAGGTGAAGGATTCCCAAGTCAAGGAGTCATCCGCTAAATCGGCGAACCACTCGCCGGCCAGTCCCTTCAGAGATTCGAAGAGGGCAGCGGCTAATTCAGCTGCCTCCGCTGGCCTGGACTTTATCACGAGGTCGCCGGCCTTAATCCAGGCCTTAGCCGTCATCTTGCCGGACGGATCGAACTCTGGTAGTTTCAATCGCTTCTGCGGTTGTGGAACCTTCCGGTGGGCGCGCCGCACAGTGGGACAAAATGGCGTTTTTGAGGGACATCGACCAAAAAAAAAAATTTTCCAACGGCTTCGGGGGCCATATATTCTGAATATACATAGACTGAAGTATTTGGAGACGAAGTTTCAATTTTTTAAACTACTTCCTTACCCCAGTTTTTAGTAAGGATCATTCAGAAATGGAGGAGAAATTACGATTTTTCTGCGATCGAGGCGTTGAGTTTATTGGAGCCCAGAAGCTTCTGTGAATTTTTTTATGGTTTCCGGCAACCATAGTCTCATTTCATGATATATATAAGGATTCTACGTCGAAGGCAAAAAAATTTTTGGTGTTTTATTAGTCGGGGCAAACCACTTTTACCGAAAAACGCTGTTTTCGAGTGATAATCAGCTCGCAAGTAAAATCTTCAAAAGTCTTCAAAAAACTGATAGTATCGGCTCATTCTTGACATATTCAGTTACCTAATTATGAAGGAATTAGCTGCGCTACTTTGAGCAACTTTGCTCTACAGACAATTTTTTTTTTACCAAGATGTGTGCATTTTTGCGGATTTTAACGCAGATTTCGGCCCTCAATATATTTTTGTGGAGATGAGGAGTATTGCAACTTGTTTTCTACTTGTTAGAAGAGTAAGTCCTGTGAATTTCAACAAAACCGTTAGAGCAGTTTGGGAGAAAAGCTAAAAATGGGCTAAAAAACGTTTTTTCAACTATTTGCAATATTTTCTCCCTCTGTTTATTGACCTGGAGGGCTGAAATTCTCAGGGTCTCATCCTCAGACATGTAGAAACCAATCCTCGAAATCGGAATTTTTTCATCATTTTCGTAGGGGTCACAATCGTGTTCATACACGAACGTACACACATACATACATACATCATAATGAATAACACACACTTTTCCAAAAAGTAGAGAAAATTGATCAGATGTCGATTAGGACCAGTTAAAGGTGGTTTTTCAGAAATTGGGTTTTCTGCTGATCGCAATACTTTTCTTTCACCTTCAGGTGGGCTGAGGAAAGTAAAAAGCGACGGAAATGGCAAAACCTGTATGTACTTAAAATAAATTAAACTTAAACTATTCAGTGAGACCCCTCATCAGCGGAACCAACTAATGGTTAAATCTCGTTTAAGAAGCACCGTGGGGTGCGACAAAGTTCACGCGCCTAACTCCTTCACCCAAATTTTCCAATAAGCTGAGACGTTTGAACGGATTAAATAGGCTCTACGTCCTTTCCTTTGACTCGTATCAGAAAATGGACTTCACCATTCGATTCAGCGCACAAAAATACATAAAGAATGGCCTCATACAACATTTTTATGAATGAAATATCGGAGGTGTGTGGCATGTCCCTCGAAAACGGGCTTTCGTCCCACTGCGCGCCGTAGCACTGAGTGCTGTATTGTTAATGTTTATGTGAAAAGTGGTAGTAGAGTTTTTTTTAAATCGGCTAGGGACATTCAGTACCTGCAATTGGCTATACTAGTAACATAATCCACGCACCAGATGTTGTTTTCCGTCCTTGCCGTAGTCACCAGTCCATGTTGAACGTGGAAAAGTCTACTTTGGCAGCATTCCGTGCTGCACGCGCCCACTCATGTAAGTAATTTTATTTTTAGAATATTGGTGAGGGTTATTGTTTTACGAGAGGCTTTGGCTATGTATAAGGTTTTCGAACAAGGTTTTCATCATGAATTGTTTAGTAGAAATAAATAGATAGGTAGATCAACAGTTTTTCAAGCAAACAACAAACTTTAGCAACGTAGTGCATTTTGAGAACCTACCTAATATTTTGGATGACAGAATCTAGTTTTATTTTATCATAGGTTTGATTTTTTGATCTTGTAAAATTGGCTGTATTGAAATAATTCGTTACCAACGTAGAAGAAATATAATTTTGTTTTACTCACTTATGTTTGATCTTTTTAAAGTTTATTGAGGAACAATTTCTAGTTTGCCATTGGAAATAAATTATATTGATGCTCAAGAACCAAAATAATTCAGTTCGATAAAGAGTTACCCCAGATGATTTTAACTGCTCAAACTCGAATACAGGGTTGCTACATGAGTGGAAAAGCCAGTTTTCCAGAGGCAGCACTCAGTGCTGCACGCGCTCGCTCGTGTGAGTTTCAAAGGCGCGCCCACGGGAAGGTTAATACAGCAGTTATAACAGCAGTTCTGCCTGACTTTGAGAAACCCCCCTCTGCACCTTGAGTTGTACTTGGAGCGCTGCAGGTGAGTTGGGGGAGAAGTACTGAACGGCTGGAAGTAGGACTACCCAATGTCAGGTAAATAGGTAGGTACCTAGCATGAGAACTACCCTTCGATAGGTACATGTACAAAAAAGAAGGAGAAAGGGAAAATTAATTGAAGTAGGCTCATTATCGGCACTAGATACCGATATATATCCAAAAACATTCAGAATGTCAATAATAACAAAAGGAAGGATGAGTTCGTAGGCCAGAATTTTTGGAGTACTCCAAGAGGACAAAATTGAAAATAAAGGGAAAAAAATGTGTTTTTTGAGGTTTTTTGCATAGTACCATCTTGAACATGGGAACATATATGGTATATTCGGAATCTCGGAGAGAGCCCCCCCCCCCCCTTCACAGTAGGGTGTTGCTCCTTCCCTCACTCTGGAGCCAACCTTCCAGAGCCAGAGGGAGGTGGTACAGTTCTAGAACGCCCAGACTACATTTATTCATTCCGCTCTTACAGTCAAATCAAGCAACTTCTCTCTTTCTGCTTAAGCCATTAACCACAAAGAAATCCTGAGTTCTTACTTCACCAAGGAACCTATCTTAAACGAATTTTCCAAGTATTTTGATAGGAGTTCGTGGACTTCAGGAAATGGCTACCAGTGAGGTTGTCCTGCAGGCACATTAAGTAACACACCTAAGTACCTAGTAGCACAGTAAGTACCTCGACAAATGTTATAGCGAGCCAACAAGGTAGCCTTTACCATTTCGTTCTAGTTCTTCTGATAGAAACATGAATATGCATAGCGCATCGAAAGATTGCCTTTCATGTTCATGGCACGTCGTAACTGATGCCTGGGGACTGCCTCCATTATAAACTCAGAACATTCGTCGAACTATGTGCCTTTAGGGCGCCTGTAAAAAAAGCACGACACTGAATAGGCACACTCTGAAGTACCGAGGATTAAAAGGCGTAGCATTTAAAAATATATTGGAGTCAGAACACACCTTTCCCCCTAAACTCCCCCCAGGTTCAATTTTGAAAAAAACACAAAAGAAAAAAACGTCTGCCAAGTTGGGTGTGGCACATAGCTTCCTCGTATCCATAACATCATTGTATATATTATATAACATGTATAAAATGATCATCAAAGGGATTATTAGTACCTGCACAATCCCTGAAAATTCCATCGACATCGGATGAAAATTGTCAAAGTTATGAGAGCTTCACGTTTACGCATGCGCAGTGGGCACCACTGATCCAATTTTAATGAAACTCGTAGGGCATTATCGAATCTCCGATCCTCAACTACCATCTAAATTTGAGCGAAATCAGACCGTTAGGTCGCGAGAAATTGATGTTTCAAGGATTTCATGTTTACGCATGCGAAGTGCCGCGGCGCCGAGGTGCCGTTGGGCGGCTGGTAATGAATTTCATAGGGGACCATCTGGGGGCTAACCCGCGTAATCCCTGAACATTTCATCAAAATCGGATGGAAATTGTGGGAGTTATACGTGTTGCAAGGATTTCAAGTTTTGCTCATGCGCAATTGATACCGCTGATCCGATCTTCGTAAAACTCATAAGGTTTCATCGAACCTTTGATCTTCAACTACCTTCCATGTTTGAGCGAAATCGGACTATTAGGTCCCGAGAAATTGATGTTTCGAGGATTTTACGTTTACGCATGCGAAGAGGCTACCGTTGGTCGGCTGGTGATGAATTTCATACGGGACCATCTAGGGGCTAACCCGCGTAATCCCTGAAAATTTCATCAAAATCGGATGGGAATGTGGAAGTTATGCGTGTGGCAAGGATTCCCGGACAGACAGACAAACAGACAGACAGACAGACAACAGACAGACAGACAACAGACAGACAGACACGAAACCAAAATTGTTCAGGAAGGTCTAAAACGTAAAACGCGAGTTGAAATTTTGATTTTGGAGGCAAAAAATTGTTCTCTTTTCAAAAGTGAAAACAATGCTTCCGCTACCTTGGTAGACTCGGAAGCAAAAACGAATAGTCAAAGTTAGACTGATCCGGAGATATACATATGATCTCTGTGGCCTTGAAAAACGGACAAACATACATACGGACAGCCATAAACACATACGGACAGAAATAGAAGAATTGAGTCAACATTTAATTAATAATATTTAAAATGCGCGCAAAAACGAAAACATGAGCTCTCGGACAAAAATTCTTAACGTCTCTACTACTCCGTATTTTCGTATTATTGTTATCTACCTGAGGGAATTCACTGCTCTATGCAATCTGGAGAAGAGCCCCTGTATAAGCAATGAAAGGGACTACCTTTCATCTATAAAACCTTGAAGAATATGTATTATATGTATCTTTTTCTCCTGAGACGACGCCAGATCAATCGAAATTGTATTACGCCACAGGCCGGGCTTCCAGGGCTTGCCTCTCCCTTCAATAACATAGTTGGAGGAGAGACAATAAAGTTAGGTATCATAAGCGAAAGAAGGGGCAGACAGGGAAGAAGGGGACGACACTCCGAGAAACAATAAAATTCGGTCAAGGCGTACTATAGATAACACGAGAAGGCAAGAAGGCACACACAACCAATATTTTATATGCAGCGAAGGGAACGGGACGCAAAACACTCGGTAATAGCGATGTCTTTCCGAATATTTCTATCCTTATGGGTTTTCTACACTTTGCCGAATCAAATAAAGGAGCGTTCGGCACAATGCGATCAAAAGGAATCCGCCTCCGAACCCTCTAACTTTATTGTGGTTGACGCCTCCGTTCTTCCAACCCCACCGACCTCACACTACCGTCTCCCGAATTCTTCTACACTCACACACATACAAATACGAATAAATAATATACAAATAAAATGATAAATGAACAGGCTTTGTAAATGTGCTCCTGTTGCGTAATGCAGTCGGGACGGCATTACGAGAACCGACAATCAGGGACTACCCTGAAACCGTTCTTGTAAAAGATTCCCAAGCAGCAATTCAGTCAATGTGATGGAATCACGCGGCAACTCATAACGGGATTTGATGAAGTCTGGGAAGCAAATTACAGTCATGCAATGAGTATCTTCTCACTGCTGTATCCCTGGCAACGAGAGAGCCGATGCGCTATCAACGGATGCCACAGATTGATTAGCCCCTGTAGTACGGATCATCAAAACCGCTCATAAAAACAGAATTCTTGCGGATATTAAAAAATCGATTTAATCGAAATCGGTCGGCAAACTCATTAACTGTTATAGGCTCCACCGGCGTGAGCCAATAACATCGAGTATAATTATGTATAATAATTATTAGACATCGAGTTTATCTTACGCATCTTACCTTACCAGCTGATATCTGACGGGCCGCCATGTTGTCCCCTTCTGTCATTAGTGCCTCGTATTATTTCTTCCTACTGTTAGCTTTTACTTTTTGAGTTTTACTTAACCGAAAATGAAGGAATTCAATGGAAAGTACATTTCAAGCCTCTCCGGAGATGATTTTCACCATTATATAGTGAAAATTGACTTGTGCGGATGTGGCCCTTATGAAATGCGTGTTTCGAGGATGGTCCACACATTATAAGATGACATTCCCAACATAACCAGGAAAGATTTAATTGCATTTATAGCGCTAAAAACTGGATATGTAACTCTTAAGCAAATGAAATCTTTACATTTCGGCAACGGAGTGCCAAACCAGACCAAAATCTGAGATGAAGGAGAAGATTTTAAATAATCATGCAAATTGTTTACGGAGGGCTACATAACGAAGTTCTTCCCATGTCTTTCTTTTTCTAGTACCGCCTGTACTTGATCCTTGCCGGAATTAGACATTTTGGCACGATTGGACCAAAACAACTTTGCAAATCGGTCGATAGTTTGAATCAGAAATTCGCACATTTTTTCGCTGAAGTCCGCACCTATCGTTAACCTCTCCCCTTTCAACACGAATTTCGAAATTCTGGCAATGAAGTTAGTGCACAATTACTTAACCCAATGTCTGAATCTGGGGAAAAAAGATTCGTTAGACTAAATAGCCTTAAAATTTATGTATTTCGTCAGCCACCTACCTACACCTACCCACACCAGACGTACCTACCTACAATCAAAGGTACGATTTGTATCTAGATTTCAGAATATCATTGATTTTTTTGAAGAAGTACCTCTTTTTATTGTTAGGACTTAAATACAGGGTCAGCAAACAGGTGGTCCACTCTTTCTATTTCCGTAGTTTCGAGGGGTAGAAAAACGTCTGCCAAGTTGGGTGGGCAGTATAGCTTCCTGATTTTGTAACATGGACGTATTGAATCAGTTAGTGAACATTTCAACGACATCGGTAGAATAGTTTCGGAGTTAGGAGCATGCCTATTAAAATAAATTTCAAGTTTGCGCATGCGTCGTAGCCATCACTTATCCAATTGTGGCGATCTTCATAGGTAATTGTCTTGGAGTCAGCCCTCAGCTACCCTCCGAAATTGAGCAAAATCCGTCCATTAGGAACTGAGAAATCCTACTCCTATGAATGAAGAAATAACAACTTTGCTACTACGTTATGTCGAAACGACAGTGTATGCTGTGGTTTGAGATAACCCTCGTGATCTTGATTGAGAACTATCTGCCTTCCACGTAGCATTTCTTGAACTCCGAGGCCGCGGCTCTAATGTGACTCTTCGTGAACTGAGTCGAACTTGAATTGACTTCTCAATTGTTATGTTTCCTCACAATCATTCGAGATCTCTCGTAATTCCATCACCAGTCCTAAAAGCAGTAGTAGGCCGTTTGCTATTCTGAGTCCTATGTTTGGAGCAAGATGAGTTTTTCTAATGCCGAATAGTGTAGTGCGACTCCACCATACCTGTTTTTCAAGCATCATATTCCTGTCTTCAACTCTCCATGAATATGGTGAAATAAATCACCGAAACGTCGGGAAAAACGTCTTCTTTCATTGACCTCAACAATATATACGAAAAAGTGTTACATTTCAGGAATCGTTTTAGAATGGTCTGAAATGGATTTCCATAAAGAAAAATGTCAAGAATTTTGCATTAGGTACTAAAATTTTGAAGGCATTGCAATAGCTTCATTTTCTTCGAAAATTCGTTAAAACATATCATCTGCGCTCCAATACGGGAGAGGAAAGACTGAATGGTTTGGTACTGGTTCACATTAAAATGATAATCGCGTCAACCATGGTGATGTAAGTACTAAGAGATTTCATTTTCATGCATGACGTCGGCTCCAATTCGACCTTGAATTCGGTTTTCTTCTCCTCACCAAAAGATCACACAAGTTCTTCTTCACTCGGAGTTACCAGTTGACCGATGCAATGGGAGGAATGTTCAAACATTATGTTAATCTCTTATTTTATTTCCGTTCATTATTCTAAGTCACGTGACCAATTCTAAATTATATTTCTTGTTACCTAACTGAAGTATGTTGGTATGTATTTTAATTAACCTTCCTTTTCGTCTCTGATGTT
>JAEMON010000001.1:90357343-90383146 GCA_030264115.1 Lygus lineolaris | reverse complement strand
CCCCCCCCCCCCCCCCCCCCTCTTGGCACCGCTTTAGTCGTACTCTATTGCGACCTCGTATTAGAGCTCGCTTTCTAATCCGCGTTTCCCCTTGTCTTCCTTAAATTCCATTTCATGGCCTTCATATGTACTAACGTTTGCTTTAACTCACTGACTGATCTTTACAAACTTCTAGAACTCACTTCTTCGTGGATTAGTACCTAGTGCACACATAATATTTAGTTTTATGCAAGCATCATGGGGGACGTCCGTTAATATTGTGAATAGAAAGTTTGCTTCCAAGCAGAACATAATTATTATCTACTATAAAACATAGGCAAAATGATCATTCTCCATTCACCTCAAGACCCAGAAAATTATGATAACCAGCTTTTAGAATTGTGGCATCCCTTTCACAGAATATGTTGATATCCATATATCAACATACTCCTAGCATCCGGAAATCCAAAATCAACTTCACCTAACACAGAAATCCACGTGGTGGATACGGTATTTACATACCATACTGAGTTTCATATAACCCCACTTAATGCAACTCAGAAATTTTCGGGACGTCCCTCACTAGTGAGTTGCGACCTTACGTTTTCGGTCTGAGTCGGAGGAGGACAACACACAGGCGCCATGATGCCAAACTGGCACTAGGGGGTGTGGGGCCACACGAATTCGCGAATCGCTCATCAAAGATTTTGGATTGCTGTTCAGTCTCGGAACAATTCTCTACCCCACCGCATGGTCTGGCGCCACAAAATGGGGCCGATCCGGGAAGAACTAAGCTCCGCTCCTAATTGTCAGGAAATTCTGCCCTGATGTCGAGTATACCCCATGTTCCTATACCTAAAATAGCTAATCAGCTGCGGAATAATAAAAAATCTAGAAAACGCACAATTTTGACTGTTGGAACCAACCAACCAATACAGGTACCTAATTGTTCAGAATCAAATAACAACAAATTGGAATAGCAAGACAAATTTTTATTTAGCAAAGCCTTACCCTACCAATTACCTAATTACGACCGACCATCCCTCTGCTTGATATTACTTTCCTTCTATCTATAATGAGAAATTACTTATTTATTTGAATCACTCACCAAAATTGAATGCTGAAGACAAAACTCAATACAGAGATACTATACCATCGAGCATCCAGTTCGATCGTAGTAATAAAGCTCCAATCTTAAAATCTATAGGCCTTTTCTTTAAAAGTGGCACCACTAAAAAAACATACAATATTTCTATTAAAACACTTAATAATCATTCAATTCCAATGGCAATGCCATGATCAATTTTGACTGCTCTCATGGTCTGTGCATAGGTATGGATTTACTAAAGGACGAATATGTATCAATAAGAAAATGTGGTTTTCATAATACTTTATGATCATGAAGACAAGACTCAATACAGAGAACCACGCTTTGCTGAACTAACGTGAAGGAATAACTATAAGTCTTTACAGAACAATTTATGTAGACATTGCTTTTCTGAGCAACTTCATATGAACTATAGTTGGCAGCGGGAAAATAAAAGCGGAGAACGAGTGGGCAGACAGGATGGATGTCCAGAAAACTACAATCAGCCTGTGAACACACATTATCGAATTTGGGTTCAATTATCGGCACAATTGATGAGTGTATATTGCTCAAAACGAAGCGGTACTGAAAGGTGATTCATCAGAAAAGGTAGTGTGCCATTAATACCTTTTTCAATTTATATCAAGGCCCGGAACATTGAAATTTGCGTTAAGTCCTGAAATTCTGTCAAACCAGGTAGAAGAGGGCAAAGGCTGTTGGCTGAAGGGAGCCGGTTCGGTTACTGAATGAGCGATAAACATCTCGCGGGATCGCGTGCGGAGAGAGAGGACGATCAGATCCGATGAATTATGAATCGCCCTCGAACTGAATCAGAGCAGGCCTCAAATCAGAACTGAATAGTTGAATGGAATTTCGGGGAGGTCTGATAACAATCAGTCATAAATGGAGGGGAAATAATCCTGCATGTTTGATCGCTCAGGTATTAAAATTGATTAATTATTAAGTTTTTATTGTAAACCAAAAGTTTGGTATAATAAACAGCCAGGCCAGGTTCTCACTAATTCCCTTACTTGAAGGTATTGACCGGAAATAGAACTCGAGTCGAATTAGAGGCAAAATTCTAACTTATTCAACAAATGCATTAAATTTTCAGGATTTTCAATTTATCTTGATAGGCTCATCTCGAATCGGAAAATTACCTTCGACAGGTGAATTAGAAAGAAAAATAGACCAAAAACAGCCACATGGTTTTTTCAAATGTTTTGCGCAGGTTTTGCACATTTTTGCACATTCAAAAATATCCATGACATTCCATGTAGAATCCGAGATCGCAATGACAAATGGGGGATATACAGGGTGTCCCACGAGACCCCACCTTTGTTTGCCTCCCCATTTTCCTTAGGAAGCAAGATGGGGCTCTCATGGGACGTATTTTTTCTAATTTCTGATTCGAATTCTACATAACATTGCTTGGAAAAATTCGCGCAAAATGTGGACTAAAGGATAACGAAGAGATCTTATCCATTCGTCTTAAAGAGAAGTATTTGAAGGCGAGTAAAAAAACAACCACTCTATACGCAATTCCAAACTGTCTTCAGTAATTATCAGAACAAATTAAAAATTTGTATTCGAATATCCAAAGAAAATATTATTTAACAAAAAATGCATAAGGTTGAGGCAAATAATAAGACAATTTGACACAAAGTTATTGACAAAGTAGACATACCCACGAGGAGTAATCATATGTCTTGTAGGAATTGAAGTTGGGATGTGGAATATTTTGGTAATGTGGGTCGACATGCAGCTAGTAAGTTACAAAAGGTAGACATATCCAGTTCATCAACTAGTACTGAAAATGGAGGATCGTGAATATGATCACAGCCTATTTAAACTGAGCTTGATGACGGATTCTGATGACACGAAACTTATCATGATACTAAGAGGTGGTCTACTCCGTGACGTACCTACTGAAAAAGTAATAATTGCTAAACCTATATGTCACGTAATAAATATTAGTTTTGAGCTGAGTACTTGTCCTGACGTTTTGAAGACTTCTGTGGTACTTCCTTTGTTCAAGGCTGGTGAAAAATAGGATATTAGTAACAATAGGCCCATTTCTTTAGTTAGTATCATATAGTAGGCACGAACAACGATATAAAAAACAACTAGTATACTACTTGGATCATGCTATATTTATTTATTTGGCAAAAATGCTTTTGACGCTATTCTGCATGAAAAATAGCGTGCAATGTTCTTTTGAAACTGTGTGAGGGTTTGGATTTCCGCAAGGAACAGTACTCGGACCTATATAATTCATAATTCACAATAATGAGTTGGGATAACTAATTGCCAGACGTTATTAAAACAAACATTGCTAATTGTCCTAAGCGTACATGATTAATTCTGAAGGAACACTTTGGATTTAATTAAATAATTATCCATTCTGAATAATTATTTATGATTTATTTTAGTTTGAAAAAAAAAATGCATAGAAAAAATAGGTAGGTACCTATTTATGTCAAAAATTGGTTATTGGGGATTGGGTACGATTTCACTCATGTGGAGAATGCAAGCATTTCTGCTACACAATGTTTCTTTGACTTCGGCATCTATCGAGTGCCTGCATTTTTCATCGCCGGCTGATCACAGACTGTGGTGGTGAATCACAGCACATCACTCACTTTAAAAGATGCAGGCTGACTCATCCCAGAGCCCTAATTTAGTGTTCGGCAAATAACATTTAAATTGGTGTAACTTGAGACAAGTTGCAGAAAAACTGGCATATATTATATATTCTTGAAGGAAATTTAATGCTCTAAAACATTGACCAAGAGGACTTTTGTCGTAGGAAGAATGTTTTAGAAGATAAGGAGGCTAGTTTAACAAAAAACGTGAGGCGAGAATCGCTTTTTTGCAAATTACTACATTTGCAGAGCTTATATTATCTCGGAAACGGTACGGAATATGAAAAAAGTGTATCGAATAAACTTTGTAGAGAATTTATTTAGCTTCATTTTAGTATAGTCATGTTTTGGCTACGACGCACCGTTCTCGAGATATGAGTGAAAAACCAAAAAATGGGACCTTCCATCCCCCGCCCCACCTATTCCAAGGCCCGGAAACCATGGGACTTGTTTACGTTCTAACTACCCTGAACATGTTTCCAAAGAAAAACCTTGGATTACAGCCAACGCACTCTACACCCCCTTTTCAGGCCTTATTTGACGTGACTAACTGGTCCATCACTCGTCAACGAATGACTTCAGCCACCTGGTCTGCAAGCAGCCTCAAAACTCGAGGGTTCAGAGAACGTGATGAACAGAAATATTCATTACGTAACCGAACATCCGCCCAGTGATCTGCGTGAAGCAGGGAAATATGTGAGTCTGGCGACTGTAGAAAAAAGTTCAAAGTGCACCTCCACATTCTAGTGGTAATGTTTCGAAGCCCTCAAAGTCAAGATCGACTGGCTGTAACATTATCAGGGAGTATTCTAGTGGACCTAAATATAAAAGGGTTATTTGGAAGTTTTCAGTTCATGTTACTGAGGAAAGTCTTTTGTAGTGAGGGGAAAGGTAATAATTATTGCGTAAAACATACAATGGAAGGAACTACGAAATAAAATATAACGGTTGTTGAAAAACCGCTCGACCTACCTACTGTGGGACGAATGACAAAATTGATCGCCACGCATTCCCCAATCTTTTTGCGGGATTTTGTTCGTAAAGTAATCAAGTATACGAAAATTCAAGGTGGATTTTTCGATAAAGAATTTCTAATTACATTTCACCATTTCCATGTTGACCTGCGTCCAAGTAACAAACATCTGTATCGCCCTAGTCATTTTGATCACCTGATTTTCAAGTATAACTCACTCCATAGGCGTCATGTAACGTGCGATGAAGTGTTTCCGCTTAGAATGATTAGAAAATGGGTTTCAGGTAGGTCTCCCCAAAACAATGGATTTTCACAAAAAAATCTTAAAATTCTTATGAATTTTGACCGGATGGAGATAAATTGGCATTTAGACGTTTATGAAGGTCGCTGGGGAAAAAGACTTCAGTTCACTTTTCCCGGAAAATGAGCTCGAGGTCCCATCTAGTAGCATTTTGATAGTACTATAACATACAATAACCAAAAATACAACCGTACAGTCTGTTAATAAACATGTTTAAGATTTTAATAATGATTTTTGGGTGAACCTACCCAAAAAGTACTTAAACATATTAAGAGAAGGGAATCTTTGAATTTGATCTTTCTGAAAATCAGCTGGAGTGGACTGAGGTCGTTATTCCCCTGCGCCCTTCATTATATGAAGGAATAATATATTTGGAATAAGGAAATTTGTTTCTCTACAACTTTCTAATTGAAAGTTTTTTCTAGGATGAACTGTTTACAACATATTAAGGAAAGTAACAAAAAACATGAGGTAGAAATCATTTTTTTGAAAATTGTAACTTTTCCGGAGCGTAACTAAATCTCGAAAACGGTTAGGAATTTCTATTGAGAGTAAAGATGAAAATTGTAGAGAATATTATCAGCTTTCATTCGCTATCACATATGTTTGTACGATACTGTACCGTTCTCGAGATATAGACGAAAACCCAAAAATTTGAGCTTCCTTGAAACCCCCCCACCACACACACACACACACACACACACACCCAGAATGTTACTGTTTATTGATAACCTTAAATTTAATGAACCTAAGCCACCGCCTCAGGAATGCACCTGAAGGGACTTAGAATTACTCTCCCGAATATTATACACAACTTTCTACTTTGCACGGATATTTAATAACCGCTATATTCCTCAGATGTGTTCTCCATAGAAACAAACAGAGGAAACATCCAGTAACCTACAACAGATGTATGAACGAAAGTACCTAACTATAACATTTCGTGGCAATCTCTGCTTTCACTCACAAGAAGTTTTTGTAGACTTCGAGCAGACAATGCACAAAACCATTCTTGAAGTTTGGCCTACAGCTAAAATCACTGGATGTCGTTTTCATTTATCACGCAAGAGTAGTGGAGAAAATTTAATGCAAAATTCTGAGAATTTTCTCCGTTGAAATCCGTTTCAGAACATTCTAAAGCGATTCCTGAAGTTTTACATTTTACATGCGTATATATGTATACATCTGTATCCGTGTCACCACAGAAGATATATGACCCTGGAATCGAATTAAAAAATCAATAACAAATAAATAATAATGATAAAAATGTCAATAATAACAAAAGAAAGGATGAGTTCGTAGGCCAGAATTTTGGGAGTACTCCAGGGGGTCAAATTTTGAAAATTAAGGGTAAAAAACGTGTTTTTTGAGGCTTTTGGTGTAAATTACCGTCCCAAACACAGGAACATTAATAGCAATATATTATATTCGGAAACAGCGCGAAATTTCCTATAAGAATCACCCACAAAATTGGTCAATAAGAATCTTAGGAAATTCGCTCATCAACTCATGCTGCATGAATGAAACTTTTATTAATTGAAGATGCCTATTGTTATTTGTTCATTGCTTGTGATTTTGACGAAGGAACAAAATATTCAGCATTTATAAACACCCTTAACTTTTTTAACAGGTAGTTTATATATAATTTTCGCATTTTCAAATACCTTACTACCTGTAAATTTTCACATCTGTGTACTTTCCCCCTAAATTGACTAGGGAGCCACTTGGGCTCGTCTCCTGAGAAACGGGAACCAGTCTTTGAAAAAAAAAAAAAAAAAGGGATTAGTGGGAGCCACTTGAGAGCCCCCAGAGCTTTGTGGTTATTAAAGGTTGAAAATATGTTTTTGTAATTTGAGTTAGTTACAAAACCATAGCTTTCTCTTCGGCAGTGGCTGCAAAATTGCTTCTCGAACCTGAAACTTATTTACCGCTTACTGCGGCTTGAATGCATGAGCACGCCAATAATTTCTGGGTCGTGACCAGGCGAAAATGGCGCCCCCCGATTTCACTCTAATCAGAAACGAAACCTCTGGCGCTATCTGCCTTTCGAGTGGTGGAAACATCGCGTTACTCCCGCAGCGAAGGGTGACGATGGTTAATTATTAAGAAAACCGGGTGAATTGAGAGCAGGCGGGGTGATGGCTCGAAGCCTCTTTGTTGTGCCGCACTTAGCCACAGAGATTTATGTGTTGTTAGCTGGTAATTTATGTAGCCAGTTCCAGAGAAGATAAGGGAGACATTGCGTGTAGAGCACCTATACCAGAATGATTAGACCCGCCTCTGTTGTAATTTGAGCAAATATCAGAGTTTGGGCTGCGGGGTAAGTGAAATTCCCTTCTTCTTCCGTCTGTAAATCTTGAGAAAGGCAAACCCCCGCTGTTAGGATACCATCAATTAACCGGTAAATTATATCATTACGTCTTTTATCGGTGGGCGGGGCGAGACCTACGCGAATGCAGCTGAAAACAATAGTATTATATTAGAGCTAACCGCCCAACTGAATATTCATAGATTTGCCACTGGTACGAGCGGCGTATCAACTCCGGGTGTGCTACACATGCAAAACCCTGCTTGCTTTCAGCGGCTGAGTAAACAGGAGAGCTCTATCTGCAGACCTCGCTTCAAAACTAAGCCTACTGAAAAGGATCACAATTTAAAAGCCCCACAATGCAGTCGTTTTGTTTGGACCGTCCGAATGGCTTTTTTCCTGTTTGCCTTAAACTGGGAT
The DNA here is from genome assembly GCA_030264115.1 of Lygus lineolaris. NCBI lineage: Eukaryota > Metazoa > Arthropoda > Insecta > Hemiptera > Miridae > Lygus > Lygus lineolaris. Next base: position 90,375,433 of record JAEMON010000001.1, on the reverse strand, counting down.
GCGGTGGGAGTAATCCTATCAGCTGTCCTTATCACATGATCGAATCCGTGTAACATACGTGGGTGAATGGGATGTACCCTCTAGGCCTAGTCGAGGTAGGTATTTGAGGTTTTCCTATTCTGTAGGCCACTGGACTTGCACAATAACTATCAACGCAATCTGAACGAATCGGAATAACCATAAAATAGAACTGTGCATTGAGTGGGTCGACAAGCCTGGAACTTCCGATCAACTTAGGTAATTGAGGTAAAAATTATTTCCCAAAATGAACCTTTGGAATCGAGGAAGAAACCAATTTACAATTTTTTTCAGACTGAGTATTTATTTATCTATTTTTGACATAGGTACCTACTTTTTATATAATTCACATTTTGTGAAATGGGTAACTCGCATGATTAGGAATGCTGCATTTTGAGCCTCAAAATCTGATTCAGTGTCCTTGAAAACCATATGGTGCCAATTTTCAGCTTGAAATTACGACTGGTTTGACCAGAAAACGGTTTAGATGGGAGCGCGTGAAGTCAATTAAGAATCGCAAAAGATGGAAGCCGAGGGACCCTCCCAGGCAGGCGGGGGGGTCAGTGACGTAAGTTAGGTTAAAAAAAAAGGTCCATTCATGCAGCATGAGTTAATAAGCGAATTTTCGAAGAATAATTTCAACCATTTGATAGGTGATTCTTATAGGAAATTTTGCGCTGATTCCGGATATACCATATTATGTTCCTGTGTTTGAGATGGTAATTCACACCAAAAACCTCAAACATTTTTTTTGCTACTCACGAACCAACCCCCTGAATATACCTACTGGGTATCTACAGATAAGTGGGGACAAACTAAATCGATTCCACAGGTAATTTTTAACGAAAAGTGTGTTTTTTAACCTCTTGGTTTCGTGAGTTTATTCACTTTCAAGATTTGTTTTTTTGACTTTACATCACTAAAACAGCCATAGCTCCCTTAACTTACAGCGTGAAATTGAAAATAAATAGACCATTAAAATTAAGAAAAATTTGCTATGATACACAATTTTTCTGACTAAGTAGGTACCTGTAAGTAGGTACCTATAAGTGTTGACTTTCAAGGCTCAAAACTTGGCCCAAAGTTCGAATTTCGAGGATGTCCCAAAATTCGACTTTTCATTCACCCATTCGTTGGAAAGCACCTGAAGAAGTTTTCCTGTTGAGTGCCCGGCCCAATAGTTTATTGGTTTATAAGCAAACGGATGCGTGAAAGAAAAGTCAAATTTCGGGAAATCCTCAAAATGTGAACTTTGGACAAGTTTTTGAGCCTTCAAACATCAACTGTTAAAGATAGTTAGTAAAAGTTTGTAATAGAAAATTACCGTGATTGTTCTCTCCAATGGTATATTTATTTTTAATTTAACACTGAGTTAAAGGAGTGATGTTAGTGATGTAGGGTCGAAGAAAAAAATCTTTAACGAGAAAAAACTCACGAAAACAAGGGGTTAAAAGAAGTACTAAGAGACACTTTTTGCTGGGAATTACCTCTGGGATCGATTTTCGAAGTTTGTCCCAACTTAACTGTCACCCTGTAGACGAGTGATTCGCATAGAATTACTGTTTCTAGTGTAATTATACTTAAATTTCCTTAAAATTTGTTTTTTCCCCTCTGATTTCGTGGGGGGGGGGGGGGGGGGGGGGGGGGGGGGTGGAGGCATATAAACGCCCCTGAGTTGGTTGCATTATTTATTGCTATTACAATATTCGGGGTTCACGCAGGAAGTAGGTGTATGAATAACTCACGTGGACTTCATATTTCATTGGTATGTATACTATACGTTCCAGGTCTAACTAGACCCATCTTCAGGCACACACCTACTTCCCGATTAAATTAATTAACCCTTTTATGATCTAGTTTTAGACCTCCTCCTCCGGGCTTGTCCGATCAATGTCAAGGCTTTGTCAGGTCATGTCGGGGCTTTTTCCGGTCATGCCAGGGCTTGTCCGGTCAATGTCTGGGCTTTGTCAGGTAAATGTCAGGTCATGTCAGGGCTTGTCCGGTCAACGGAGAAGTAACATTATCAAGTTTGAGAATGAGCACAACTCATCTGCGCAGGATGGTCTCAGGTATCTCATGGATATATCTGATGGATGGTTTCATTTATGTGAATGGAAAGCAGAAGGATGATTTTATTCAACAGTATATACCACAATTCTCCATTGTTAATGTTGAAACCATGGGATGTCCCAAAATATCTTCATTGATTGAACCGTTGGCAATAGGCTCACATTGTATTTTTCATAATTCAGCACCGACTTTATGTGCATTTCATAAATGTAGAGCTGTAGCTCATTAGATCTTAACTACTGATTGTTTGTAATTATTAGGCTGTAAACGTTTGTTGAAAAGAAGGAAAGTTATGTTTATTGAACAAGATTGAAGGTAATTTTATTAAAAGAAGTTCTTCTTGAATTCTTTAATGAAAAGAAGAAAGGTTATGTTTATTACCATTGTTTATTGAAGAAAATAGGTTATACTTCGAATTTAATTTGATTATTATAGTTTTCATGATTATGTGCATGTTCAAACATGATGCGCCAGAATGCCTGTTTTTACCCTACTAAGGACCTATAACTCTAGGATGATAATAATAATAATAATAATATGGAGACAATTGTGTAATAATTTGCAGCGTTTGCACTTGGTTGCAGAATTTCAAGAAGGTTGATCGCGCATATGACACTAGTAATAAACTTCGATATTATGAATCGACTTCATTCTTAGGTCAGCCTTCTGAATAGATCCTATTTGTATATAGTTCAGGAAGGTCTAAAACGTAAAAAGTGAGTTGCAATCAACTTGGATTTTGGAGGTAACAAAATGTTCACTTCCCAAAAGTGAAAACAATGCTTCCGCTACCTTGGTAGCAAAATAGAAATTTCTGTACATATATAGGTATCAAAATCTGTTGGGAGGAAAAATTGATCGAATTATTTTTTTGTTGGGCTTTTAATTTCAATTTGTTTCATGCATCCCCTACTGAGGGATTGAGGTCTTCTGAGGGCCTACTGAGGGACTGGTCTTCCAGACAGAAGAATGCCCCAGCCAAAGCCATTTGCCCAGGCAGTCGAACCCACAGTCGGTTTGTTGAAGATGTTTGTTTGTTTTATTGTTAGATGACGTTTTGTTGAATAAAATAACTCTTTGTTTCATGCATTGTTCATGTTTGAAAGTTGCAAAATTCATTTTATAAAATAAAAATTATTCACATTTGAATGTTATCGTTATTTTCCTACTGTAATTAATAAAATACCTAATGAATGCGTGTTGGGTAAGTCAGTCATCCCAATCGGTATTGTTTGTTTCCCAAGGTTGGTAGCAGACGCGTTAACCCGATATCGTTTTTTATTTTTTTTTTCTCCAACTAATAGTGGCGATGCGACCTGTAAGTATGTTCGAACTGCTTTTAAATAAATAATCGTTGAATCAAAAGACTACCTACTGTAGGAGCCCGTGAACTGAGAAGGTATTCAGACATAATGCATGATGACCACACCGGACCCGGGATCAGTATTTAGGCCTAATAGATGCCAGTAATAGGCGCCCTCCGGTATCCAACAAGGACCTCCGCGTGAAATAGATTTTCCGTGTTTACGGTAAGATTTATACCGTCATAACAAGCTTCTTCTGTTTCATTAGGCCGTTGCCGCATACACCAGGAATTTATTACTTCCTAATGACGCATTGAAACCTATAATTCATGATATCCGCCAAGGTGTGGAATCCATTCGGGCTCCCCCTGAATTATCGTTCGAACCCTCTCGAATAATCCGTTTTCAAGCCCAAATACCAGCATGTTTTAATTCATTAAACAAACGCCGTTACGGGATGCCAGGGGGGGGGGGGGGGGGGGGGGGGGGGGGGGGGGCAGTCTAAGGCCGCTTTTTGTTCCCGCTTTTCGCCTCATATCTCTCCAATCAAAATATTTCCACCACCGGCTTTTTCTTTATTCCCTCAATCGGAATCAGACTGCTGGCGAGGGAAAAATTTCATTATGATACGCGCCAGGGGGAGAGGGGAGGGGAGAGGGGAGGGGAGATGCTCTACATTCGTTACAATAAAATATGTAAATATAAATACAATATGTGCTACACTGTACATGTGCACTATAGTAGTATACACTAAAACATTATACATGATTGTAGTGCACTCGTATAAACACACAACTAGGAAGCTATTGCATTCATCCAGTAGACGAAGAAGAAAATGCAAGCAATAGGTACGCAATCAACAACTAGAACAACATGCAGCAACACTACAACTAGAAGACCGACATTAATATTCTGAAGCATCAAGAAGACCGACTGAAGCATTCCCGTATGCTGATCACATTTCTTGCCGACGGTGTTATCTGGTGAAACAAACCGGTTACCGTCGGCGTGGTTTAGCACTTGGATCGGTGAGCGCCTATGCGGCGGGGACCACACTTTTCAGTATTTTCACGTCGGGCCGTCGGCGATCCCCTCTCCACTGAAGGGGGTGAGGCAATGAGTGGCCATGAGCGAAATCATCAGAACAAATATTCTGATCCTCCATTTTGTCAAGGGAGAGAGGGGCGAAATTATTTAGGGTAGGTATCATCGTAATTTCCCCCTCCCCCTTTCTGCAAGAAAGGTAGATGACGGTACGTCATACTAAGTCAACCCCATGGAAGAAACAGAAGGAAGTTCCACTTGATATCCAGAATTGTGCAGCCTCGACACGCATTTCAACTGCATCTCTATTAATATCTAAAGACCAGTAGTTGCAGATAAACGATACCGCTATCGGCATGAAACAGAATTGATTCTTTTAATTCTATTAATATTTCTAGTTCCACACGTCCCCGCTAGAGTGCTGTAGAAGCAGGGATATTTTCCTGCACGAATATTTACATTAAGTGGAACTTCCTTCTGTTTCTTCCATGTCAACCCGGTCTAGCCGTTGTGTAATTATTGGCCAGATCAGGTGACAGCTCGTGAATGGACACACCATCTCAGGGAAGCCTCTAATCAGCCGTAACAAGAACGTAGCGGGAAGCTGGTCGCAAGCGATCCAGGCGCCACCTTTGGAGAGCTCGACGTACCGTCATACTCCCCTTCTGAAAACTAAGATGGTGGTCCTTAAAATAGTGTGAGGCTCAGATCCAAGAAAAGGGCATCTGGAAAACCTCAAGGTAAGAAGACCTCCATCGTAATGGCACTATTGCAAAGTTTCTACTTGTGGAGAACTATGCTCCTACAAGATTGGCAGAAAAATAAAGAAAACATTTTTTATAGGTAGTCAGAGGTTCCAATCCAGGAATTTCATCTGGAAAACCTCTAGGAGTTATTTCACTCCTCCATCCAATGATGGAACTACACAAGCAAATATTTGAATTACCCAACTTGGGGATTTCCATTATTTAGGAATTTCAACCATAATATAAATTGGGAATAAATACCCATTTAATGAACTAATTTTGATGGGATTCAAAACCATACAAAAGCTAAAAAATATTGCTCATTTACTTGAAGAAAAAGTGAATAATACAGTGAACCACGCAGTGAACGTAGCGGGAAGCTGGTCGCAAGCGATCCAGGCGCCACCTTTGGAGAGCTCGACGTACCGTCATAATTTGGAGGACAGCTGATGAGCGCCGGGAGCGGCAGACGGACTAAAATTCAGCCTGCAATGGTTGCTCACTTTACTTACACTTCAGTCGTCGTTTGTGGAAATACAGACGTGGACTTGACGATTAATATTGATCGTATGAACTCGATAATGAAAGAGTGGTGTCTGGCCAACAAAGTATGCTTAAATGAAGGGAAACCAAAGATCATGTTTATGCCCCTCCAGAAACCATGATTCTGTCGAAGCTACATCGCCACTTGGATTAACCATCTCCAACACACTTGATTGGAGCAAGTATATATTTCATGGACGGTATGGTCAATACAAAAAAAGTTCCATTCATGCAGCCGAGTTGAACGAATTTTCAAAGAATCGTTTTAACTGATTTTGACGGTGATTCTCATGGAACATTTTGCTCTGATTCCGAATATACCATATTTTCCTATGTTGAGGCGGTATTTTACCCCGAAAACCTCAAAAAACACGTTTTTGGACTCTTAATTTTCAGAATTGGACCCCTTGGAGTACTCCAAAAATTCTGGCCAACGAACCCATCCTTTCTTTTCTTATTATGTACATATTGAAATTTTGTTGGATTTTAGCGAATTTTCGAAGAAAATGAAGCTATTGCAATGGCTTCAAAATTTTTGTAATGCAAATTTTTGAAAATGTTCTTCATGGAAATCCGTTTCAGACCATTCTAAAACGATTCCTGAAATTTAACACTTTTTCATATGTATATATATAGGATATATATATATATTTATTTATTCATATAATTATGTGTCGTTCCAGACGATATCTGACCGAGGGATCGAGATAAAAATTCCAAAATTTTTTTAAAATGTCAATAATATCAAAAGTAAGGATGAGTTCGTTGGCCAGCATTTTTGTAGTAATCCAAGGGGTCAAATTTTGAAAATTTAGTTTCGAAAATCGCTAAAAAACGTGTTTTTTGTGTAAATGGCCATCTTAAACATAGGAACATATTGTATATTCGGAATCAGCGTGAAATTTCCAATAAGAATCACCCACCAAAGCTGTTAAAATGATTCTTTGACAATTCGCTCATCAAATCATGCTGCATGAATGGGACTTTTTGAGGTAGATTCCAGGGCCAGATATCGTCTGGAATAACAAATTAATATATACATAAATATGAAAAATGTTAAAATTTAGGAATCGTTTTAGAATGGTCTGTGATGGATTTCCAAAAAGAAAATTTTAAAAAAATTTCAAAATTAATAGTCAAAAATCGCTTTAGAAAACGTGTTTTTTGAGGTTTTTGGTGTGAATTACCATCTCAAACATGGGAACATTAGGTATATTCGGAATCAGCGCGAAATTTTCTATAAAAATCACCCACCAAATTGGTTACAATTATTCTTTGAAAATTCGCTCATGCTGCATGAATGGAACTTTCATTGATTTCGTGTCTGTCTGTCGGTCTGTGGCCAATTCCTTGTCCTGGGCAAAACTAGGACAATTATGTTTCTTTACATTTTACACAAATTATATGGCATATCTACCTACTTCGGTAGACAGGAAGCAAATAGTTGTGCTGGAAATTCTTGAATACTAGTGCTATGAAAGGAAATTTACCATTGGTTTTACTAATTTCTACTAAAATTCAACTTTATACGATTGTATTTCTGATATAAAAAGATTTTTAACTATAAACGGCAACCATTTATGGATTCTTAAAACAAACTAGTTCATTTACAATTATTGACTCACAAAAAGTCCCAGTTTTGTTAGTCCCACTGAGTGGAGTGGATCCCTCATGGAAGAACGCGTTAGCTGAGTTGCCAAAAGTCCGAATTGATCAGGCAATGCTGGTTTTTGTGGATAAATCCTTAGTCCTGCCCATTAAGGGCTGATGGGAAACCATGCATAGGACTTACACACATGCACAGTGGGTAAAATCGTGTGGGATCATCTGACGTTCGATCCTCAACACTATTCTCCAAGGATTAGGGGGCATACATACAGACAGACACGAAATGAAAATTGTTCGGAATGGTCTTAAACATAAAATGGGAGTACAAATTTTGATTTTGGAGGAAAATGCTCCAAATTATTACACAAAGGTTTATTACTTTTCTGTACAATATAATCAATTAATGAGAGTTAAATACCAGCTATAATTGATGATTTAAGTGATTAAGTAGGTACCTCCAGTAATATTAAGAGGTTAACAATAATTTGTTGTGCACAATGGGTGCACCCACCTGTAATTATCATTGTCCGAATTTTTTAACGAAATTCAGTAATTTCGGAGCTAATCAAAGTAAATATGAAACTCGATTCGAAGACAATACAATATTAATTTCCATTTTGATCAGCTGATCTTTGAACGGGAATTTGACGTCCTCGGGGAGCGCACAGCTGACAAATTATTGAAAATAATAAACCACAAATGTTTCTTCTCCCAAACGTTAACAGATCGCTTGGTAGGAATGTAAGCGATGGATTGTTTTGAATGCTTTGGGGTGTTGTCCTCCGACTATTTGCCAACCCAACACCATTGTCTGGTTTCGGTCAGGGATTTGGCAACCTGCGCGTTAGTCCGGAGGGACTGCACCTCTAACGACCCGGAACCAACACCTATAACCAGAGTTATACCAAGATAATGAAACCTTATCTCCATCGAGATGAAAACAATAGAAATGAGAAAGGAAGGGGACGAAAGAATGCGTTGCCGGACTCGTAGGCTGGTCATTGCGGCTCCCCATTGTGCGTCGGCAGGGAATAACCTCCCCGCTGATATCAACTCCAATAACAAAGAGTTATAGAGATACAGGCCTATGTCTTTATGAGTTGGTGATAACAGTTTCTCCAGCTCCACGTTCTCCGAGGTTTCTGGCGAAAGACCAAAAACAAGGGTCGGGTCCTGTCTTTTGCTGTATCTTCAAGTTTCGACTCGCGGTTTTCCATTCTCACGGCAAGTTCACAACATCTTGTATTGATTGGTGGATTGGTAATTACTGTAATTTTTTGACGTCCATACGGATTTTAAGGACCAGTGAAGGACATCCATTATCAGGGTCGGAGGAGGACAACACTCAAATGAGAAGAAAATTCCATTCATGCAGCATGAGTTAATGAAGTTGTAACTTGAAACTTTGAAGTTCTAACCAGTGTGGATCATCGTACCTAGCATAGAACTAAGTACCTATCTCTTATCCTTTTTTTTGCCTTCTTGTAGAATGAACAATTTGATACGAGCAAAAAGCCTTATAGCTACGACATTTTATTTTCACATTGATTATTTTTTCTTACTGTTTAGTTACTGAATCACGTTGAAAGACCTACCACTCTCGGATAATAACAATGACAGGTAGGTAGGAACTCATCGCACACGTCTAATTGTGAGCCTCGCGATACAGTTACAGAAGGTAGTTACTATAAAATACAAATAAATAGGGTCTTTACAGATGAGTGATCTATAAACCGCAGGGTAATAGTTTGCGGCGTTTTCACTAATGTGCCATCCTAACTAGCTCAGTCGCCATTCCTCCCGAAGTCACCATCAATTCACACAGGAATCTGTTGAGGAACATTATAGCGAGGCTGTATCGAGAGAACTAGGAGATTGAAATCTTCATTTCAGAGCAGGTTTTGCTACGAGGGGGGCAGTGGCGCGGATTTGAAAGTCGCAGTGATAACACATTCGGAGAATCGAAAATACGTGAAAATTGCAGGGAAAGGTTTTCTCTTGAGGATCCCGTTTATATTTATATGTTACTCGTGTGCAATGTGTACCGGACTATGTGAGAGAGGAGCACGAGTATATATATGCGGTAGAAGGAAGCAATAACAGGCTGACGAGGAGCAGAATAGTTTGTTAACATCAAGAGCAGGTTTACAACGTCATTATCAACTTCACTAGCGATGTGCGAACGGGCTCCTCTCGGAGTATCTTAAATAACTTCGCCCCTCAAGCACTATCACTCTTAGAGCCCCCCCCCCCCCCCCCCCCCCCCCCCCCCCCCCCCCCCCCCCCCCCCCCCATCACAACCACCAACACCACCCCAGGCTCCAGCCTACAGCCTGCCATCAACCCGTCTTCTCAGGACCTCCCATAGCAGTCTTCGATTCTCACTCCATCCGGTTTACCCGGCGATTTGAACCTTGTCTTCTCGCCCGACTGACTTTTCGTTTTCGGGAAGGGACGTGAGCTCCATTCAATTCTATCGAAACAGAAGGGATGATGAGGAGGGGGGTGTCTCTACATCGTGCTGACATTAGAGGAGGTTGGAGAAGCACAGCCTGGAACCTGGCAGTGGCTACTCTCAAGGGCTACTTCCACGGTAACAGTTCTATTTCTGTCCGCACTCACCTATTCACACGGTTCAAAGGTGCATGGATTAACCTGATTTCAATTTGTAATTTGACGAGGTTGACACAATTTTTTCAATTGAAAATATTAACATTTTTTTCATTTTTTCTACCCTCTGATCAAACTCCCCCTTTTCAGGTGCGTAACGTTTTCTTGCATTCAAGCTTGAATTTTTCATCAAAAAAATGAGATAATCGCAAAGTTGACCATCCCGTTGGAAAGCTTATTAAATGAAGAAGTTTTCAGGAGATTTGCCAGTTTCCAGAATTTTTTTGGAAGAGTAGTAACTTTTTAAAAATTTTAAGAAATTTCACTTTTTCAAATCCGTCTATGTTTGAGCTGCTGAAATGGTCTTTGGATGGTACTTTTAAAGAATGCCAGTACACCATACGTATAGAAATTTTAACGCTGATTTCAAAAATGTGGTCAAAAGTTAAAATTAAATGGAGAAAAGCGGAGGGATGTGAGTTTAAAAGGAAACAAACACGGTTTTCCTGAAAAACCCTTTTAAAAATCATATATCTCGAGAATGGAATGAAACAAAAATATGCGGTTGGCGGCATTTTACTCCATTTTTGATGTCGTTTTACAAATGTTTTTGCATCTACGAGTAGATCACCCTGTGTATATATATATATATATATATATATATATATATATATATACAGGTTTACATCATTTAGTTGAACGTTCTTCGTCACTTGATAGAAGACGGTCCAGAAGTAGTGATGTCGATAACTTCCGCCTCTTCATCTTCGAAAATGTCAAGATGGGTGGGATCGTCTTTGTCTTGTGCATTTAACCGCTCGGAGAGCTGGTGGCACCTTACACCCGTCGCTTTCGAAAAATTTAACTTCCATTAAAATTAGATGTTTCACGTGATTGTGTGCCTCGCTTTATTACGGTTCCTACCTACTATAATTATGGTATCGTTGATCTCAATAACTAGAAAAGAGTATTGTTTTATCATAAACGATTGTAATAACCAATGGAATCTTCAGAGTTGCAGAGAGGTGATCAATACAATCGAACAAAAGGTTACAAATTATCATTTACGACGGTTTATTATTTTCCGTATAGATCAATCATTTGCAGAGATGTAATTGTGTAATAAGTAAGTACTACTAATAATTTTTATCCGTGAGTTGTAGCAGGTCCTTCAGGACGTAATTCAGTAACTTACTGAAGGAAGATTATAAATGTAAATAATACACTCAATTCTGTGAGGAAATCGAGGAACCCAACAAATACTTGAATTTGATCAGCAGGTCTTTGAACTGGAAATAGGCTGTTCGGGAATATTATCGATTCGCACTCTTGTTTCTGCTCTCTTTTCTGTTCAACCAGGTAGCGGACGGTTCGTCCTACAGAACTCCGCGAGGTCTCGTTCGACGCTGAAAATTGTGATCTAAAATCGATGGAAAAAAACATACCTCCCTATTGGAGGTTTTTGAGCTAGAAGTTTTAAAAATGTCATCCCCTATTACCTACTAAGACGATTGACTATTTTAAAAGCCTTCATTGATGAAGCCGATCGTGGAATAAATATTATGAATGCTTACAGTATGGCGCCGGTTCTTGCAGGGGCTGACCATGTGGTGGAAAATAGTACTCGAATACGGAGTATATTTAATTTAATTTTTGATTGGGTTTCACACACATGCATCTATGCTTACCTACCATTAGCTCATTGTATCCACAAGAGTTTGGTCCCAGAGTGACCATGATGAGTGGCGACAACAGTATTAAGTTAAGATCACTCGGAACCGAAAGGTCACGGCACTTTGAACATGCGCTTGAGTCATCTCTTTACTAATATACCTACACGTACCTGCGGTCTCCACAACCATCGATCACTCATTCACATGGAAGCCTTTCATCATCTGTCATTCCCGTTGATCAATGCTGCTCTTTCCCAGTACTCTACCTTCCAACCGATATCATCTGCCCCGCAGCTGCAGGGCTGTTCTGGAACTCGTGCCCCTTTGGCATTCGGGATAGCAAGTATCACATTGTACAATAAAAAATAAATAAATAAATCTTAAAAAATAATTTTACAGAATGAAAATCGACCAACTGGTAGCTGAGAAAAACTTGGAAAACTAATAATGTTTTTCTCTTTCTTTGCTTGATAGATCTATCTCTCTCTTTCATCGTTGTCAGACCAGTAGCGTGTGCTCATGCTCAAAGGTCAATTTCCTGAAGCTACGGTTTCTTAGTTCCTAATGGACCAATTTTGCATTAAATGGGAGGGTAATTAGGGACTGACTCCAAGACAGGGAATTTCGTCATAATTGGACCAACAACAGCTACTGCGCATGCTCAAATTTAAAATTTGTAGTCGTAGTCATTACAGCGGCTCTATTCTATTAATTTCTGTGAAATGTTATCTAACTGATTCTATACCTACGTCCAAGTTACGAAAGTGAGGAAGCGACACTGCCCTGCCCACCCAGCAGACGTTTTCATTGGATTCGAGATGGTCTGAAACTGGGCTTGAAAAAATTCACTCTAAAGCCAACCTCGAAGCTTCCAGGAGATTCCTTTATAGTCCAAATCCTGACTTCATGTCCCGAAAGTTGTAGGGCTGTTGGAATGTGCGAATCTGTTGTTTTATGGACGAATTCATACTGCAGAAACCTCATCAATTCCTCAATCGATTATTTATTATCTGATCAATCTCTGTGAAAAAATGCGCGAAAGGGCTCGTCATGCCATTTTCAACAGTGGTGGATTATGAAGAAAAAAATTCCATTCATGTAGTATGAGTTGATGAACGAATTTTCAAAAAATCATTTTGACCGATTTGGTGGGTGATTCTTATAGGAAATTTTGCGCTGATTCCGAATATACCATAATTATGTTCCTATGTTTAAGATGGTGTTTCACACCAAAAACCTCAGAAACACGTTTTCTGACACTCATTTTTCAAAATTTGACCCCTTGGAGTACTCCTAAAATTCTGGCAAATGAACTCAGCCTTTCTTTTGTTATTATTGACATTTTGTTTTTATCTTTTAGATAGATTCCGGGGTCAGATATTGTCTGGAGTGACACATGCATACACACACACACACAGACAGGTAATTTCCAACACAAAGTTTCCCTTAAATTTTTTTCTTAAACCACTAGAAACCTGAGTTTTTTCACTTTTAAGATTTTCGTATTTTCAATCTCTGGTCACTGAAAAGGCCATAACTCCATTAATATGGAGAGTGAAACCAAATCTGAGTACATCTTCGGAAAGAGCGTTAAATTTCCCGTATTCTCAGTCGCTAACAATAATTTTTTGAAGGGGACTTAGGGTGAAAAATGAGCCCGAAAAGTTAATTTCGTCAAACCTTGAAAACTGCCTGTTTAGATCGCCCATTAGATCCCCAAAAATTCTAGTGATAAGTTATAGACTGTAAGCCTTAAAAAATGAGCAAAAGCCTCCGCTTTCCAACGGACACATTTGAGGGAAATCGGGCATTTTAGGGTGTTTTACGGATACTCATGGTTTGAGGTAGTGGGCATCGTTTTCCATGGTATTTTTGACGCTGAAGCGAATGGTCACACTCCCAAATAATTTTGACCATCAAAAAGCTTTATTTTGGTATAGCAGTACATATTTTGACCATATTTTCCAAAAAATGAGCTTCATATATATATATATACCTATGTATATTATAATGATATAGTATTATAAATATAGTGTAAAATTCAGGAATCGTTTTAGAATGGTCTGAAACGGACTTCCATGGAGAAAATTTTCAAAAATTTGCATTACTAAAATTTTGAAGCCATTGCAATAGCCTAATTTTGTCGAAAATTCGCTAAAATAAAACAAATTGTGCGATGGCCGGGAATCGAACCCGGATCAACTGCTTGGAAGGCAACTATGCTCACCATTACACCACCATCGCAACTAGAGTGCCAGGAGAAATAGATGTTCCATGAATGGGTGGAAACGTCTGCTAGGTGGGTGAAACACAATGCGATTCCCAGAAGGTAAAAAAAATTAAAAAACCGTCGAAAAATTATATTTCTGAGTAAGAAGATACAAATTAGTTACTTAAAAATAAAAACCATACAAAATTATAATCTTTCATTTGGACCTTTACCTGGCCCTAATCGACATCTCTCTTTCTCCACGTTTCGCAAAAGTGTATGTAAGTCCGTATGTATATATATGTATGTCTGTATGTATGTGTGTACGAATGTGTATGATCGCGATTGTGGCCCCTATGAGAAAGATAAATATATTCCGATTTCGAGGATTGGTTTCTACATGTCTGAGGATGAGACACTAAGAATTTCAGCCCTCCAGGTCAATTATTAGGGGGAGAAAGTATTCCAAATAGGTGAAAAACGTCGTTTTCAGCCCATTTTTTACCTTTTCTCCAAAACTGCTGATGGAATTCACAGGACTTACTGTTCTAACAAGTAGAAACAAGTTCCAATACCCCTCATCACCACAAAAATAGATTGAGGGCCGAAATCAGCGTTATGACCCATAAAAATTACATTTTTTCCTATTCTGCCCACACTATTCTAACGATTTTGATGAATTTCACAGCGTTTACTCTTCTAGCAAGTAAAAACAAGTTCTGATACCTCTCTTCTCCACAAAAATATTTTGAGAGCCATAATTATCGTTAAAGCCACCATAGAAATTACATTTTTTCTTATTCGGCCCAAACTACTCTTAACGATTTTGATGAAATTCACAAGGTTTATTCCTAAACATAATAGAAACATGTTCCAATAACCCTCATCTCCTCAAAAATATCCTAAGGGCCGAAATGAGCGTTAAAGCGCCATTTTTCTCCCTTCCCCCCTTTTCCAATTTAGGCTAAACGAGCTACTCATGTCAAACATGAGTACTCATAGGTGATAAATACATAATAAAATAAAGCAATGCTTCCGCTATCTTGGAAGACTTAGAAGAAAATCCTAAATTGTTGATTCATGATCCGATCATTGTTTGATATCTTATATAGAATATCTTATATATTTCATCAATCAATATCTTATTCAATATTATATCAATCAATATTATCAATTCAATATTATATATTCAATACAATATCAATTCAATATTATATATCAATCAATATCTTATTCAATCAATATCAATATTCTTATATTTCATCAATCAATATCTTATATAGAACCACATCAAGTTCAATACTAAATTAATTTAAAACATCGTTGATGCATATTTGTCTGATATTTATGGCTTCACACCAAGTTCAATTCTTGATCAATTTAAAATAACGTTGATGACTCATCCGAAATTAGAGCAGTTAGTTTAGACTTTTGCATACAAATGGCAGCCACACATTCTCACTCAGGTTAACACCAACGATTCAAAGACTACACCGCCGGATCTACAACTTTCCCCCCCTAAGATACGACTTTAAGATTAGCCTCCATTTGGCCAAATACACCTGAGGAAAGTAGTGTGAAGCCTCTCACCAGATGTTCATTGATAGAATCATTGTCTTTCCCAACTCATATAGAAAGTAGGTAACAGCCATGATAATGGATCATTATAATATCATAGGCATATAGCGACATTACATAATTTCCATGATTGATATTTTGTACGTGTGGAAAAGCACAAGCAGTTCGGAATTAACACTCCAAGAAGTTGGGAAATTTGGAATAATGCCCCACTCTACCAATAGCTATTATAATTGTGCGACCTCAATAACAATGTATAATAATTTGCAGTGCCTATAAGTAGTATCTCCTATATCATAACATGGGTCATGGACCCCGCGTAGTTGATGACTCAGCTATCCATATTAGCTACATCCCTGGGAGAAATATAACTATGCGAGCTATTGTTTCCCATTGAATCCCGGGAGGTTACTTGATTCATGGGAAACGGAGAGGATGGTGAACACGTACAAGGAATGCTTGGCGACGATGCGATCTGACGCGGCCGTTGTGTAATAGTACGCGAGGCATGTAAACTCCCCCCTTCGCTTCATAATGAATCATCATCCCAAGACGTTCGAAACATTAGGGGTATTCATGGTTGTTCGAAATCGAAGTCCAAATCGAAATGGTCAAGAAGGGTCCTCGTCATGAGGCTCCACGTCGAAGTGTCGAATTTTCGAAGTTTCGAATTACTGGTTATACAGAACCGAGGTTATTATGTTCTGTTGTAAACAAGAGTTGGCTATTGATTGGCTAGTGATCAGTCGCGTTTGACATTGACCATGACATTGCTCCGAGATTGCTGTGGCTGTACACCGCCGAACATTGCTGCAAAAGTAGTTTTGTTTGTAATGAATCTTTTGTTGAACGAACGGGGGCAGCGGGAGCATCCGCACTTCAGCAGCTCACCTTCAACAACACAATGCGATTTCACAAACTAATCATTAAAAATGACTTACCGAAGATTGTGGGTTGACGAATAAATCGAAGGAAACAATTTCACGGGATACAAATATTGCGAACGAGGTGGCGAAAATGCGAAAACTTCGTGAAATGCAAACCACAGAATACAAGTCGAACGAGAGCACAACAGAGAACAGAAATTACAGTCACGCGTTTACTGTTTGCACTAACTTCTTCGCTCGGCCACTGTATTTCGAAAATTCGACGCCAAGTTCAAGACCTGTGAGTCTCGAATTCGAAGATGGGATCGAAATCGAAGTCTATCGGCGGCGCATGCGCACTGGATGCGTTTCCATGGCTACTTCGAATTCTCGACGACTTCGACATTTCGACGGTGGACCATGAAGACCCCTATTGCCAAACAACTACTAGAACTTTGTCAATCAGGGCCAAAGCTATTCCCACATTCGTAATGGTCCTTTTTTACATAAAATAATATGAATAAATAATATATATTAGTTGGGAGGGGGAGGGGGATAATTTTCCACCATTATTTGGGTGAGGAATCAGAAAAAAAGAGTATGAAAAGGCTAATTTTAATAGTAAGAAATTCGACCCTCTCGACTACCATATCCCCTATAGGTTCCATGACGTCTCACTTTGTAACCCAAGTTTTGTAGAAATTAGATGTTCCTCGTAGTCAGCCCTTTCTTTTTTGTCTCCTTTTCACCCGCAGCAATCGGAAAGTTAGATGACTTGCGTTTATTGTATTTCACTAATTTTGATATATGGTTCCCGAATAGTGTTTTACTGTTTCTATCTCTTGTTTTTTTCTCTGTCTTTACTTGATTGATTCCGGCAAGTAGGTGCATCACGTATACATTGATAGGCCTTCTCTTCTTCGAGTACAGTCGATTGCTCCGACGGAATGAGGATGGCTCAAATCTAAATAGAGCGAGACCGGAGGACGTTGGAGTGAGACCGGAGTGCTTCGAGGGCTCTTCAGATAAGATCTCACTTACTCTACTAACGCCGTTGTCTCGCTAAAGACGTCTCTCCGATAAGGTCATTCCGGAGGAAACTCCTCAGAGGTTTATATCACCGAAACAAATAAACCGTTAGAGTTATTCACGGAAGTATTCCAATCAAAGAAAACTCATTGAGCGACCCTCTGCAAAACCCCCCGGATATTATTTGATTTGGTCGGGCGGGCAGCTTCTCGGATAGTTACTTCCCTTTTGCCCTCTTTTCCTGCAAACGCCTTCCGTTTCCCAGGCACCCCCCAACCCCGACACTCGTCCTGATGGCTGAGTCAGAGAACTTTAAAGGGGATAGAGTCCCAACTCCCCCAAGCGACTCCCCCCTCCCTTCAACTTGAGCCCTTTTCCGAAACATCAAACTTCTCAACTTTCAACATTCTTCTCGTTCTTCAAAGCTAATCTGGTTGATTTGAGATTCCTTTTGTTTCCGAGGTGCGGGTGACGCATTCAAAGAATTTCTTTGGGCGGATTTAGATGTCGAGCTGTTCAATGAAGGGTGTTTTGTTCTCCGCCAGTTCTCCTTTCCTGTCAAGCGCTGTCGGCTCTGGTTAGACGACAGACAACTTTACTAGTTCATGGGATAAATATGTTGCCATCAGACTTGATAGGTACCTACATGAGCGAAGTAGATGTTATAAATGTGCAATTATCATGTTCTATTAGCTTCGGTATTTTTCTAAAAGTTCATCAAAATACCTACAAGATGTTCAAATTGAATGACAGAAGTTTTTCTTAGTTAATATTTGATTTTTGAAAAATAGA
>JAEMON010000001.1:90265066-90275118 GCA_030264115.1 Lygus lineolaris | reverse complement strand
AACCCCCTCACCCTGCAAAATCATTTCGAAACGAGGAAGGCTTCTAAAAGGTTCACAATTGAGTGTCAAGAGTATCGAGTGTTGAGTGCTCCCCCACGACACAACTCGTCATCGCTACGATTGTTCAAGGTGTTACGGGGTTAACGTGCATTGTTTTTATAATCCCATAACAGGTTAACAACTGGAGCCTACGCCCGGTTGAAGTTTTTAAAAGGTTTCAAAGTTTTATTTTCATATTCCCAGGATACGAAATAGGATTTAAACACGGGTGATGGATGCGGGATGTGGACGAGAGGTTTAACTTTTTTTTCATTTCGGTTTTTCAATATTGCTTGATAAAGATGAGACCATACGTTGTTGTTGAATCGTGTCTAATACATTTCGGGGATTGTCGGAAAGGACCCTTTCTTTGTATATTACGTCCACGGTACACCAAAATTATGTGGGATTAGACAAGTTAGGTAGGCCATCATAGATGTTATTGTTTTTTGTTTTGTGGAAATTTCATTGCACCAAATTTACACGAATTTGCAATTTTGTTCGGAGCAACATGCTTCACAAAATCACAAATAAAACTGAAATACTTCATTCAGTCTATTTTCTCATTTGAGCATACTTGGAGCGCTATTTAATGAACTTGCCTGATTATTGATTTTACTCAATTCCAAACTCAAAGGTATAATTTACTGAACCGATTCGAGGAGCTTCCTTCTTTTGAGTCAACGGAGTATGTATTCAACTTCAAGGAGACGGAGAGCTTCCTCGTTGATTTGACCCTCTAGCCGCTGAATGTGGGCTATAGCTTGTTCCTTGATGACTTCATTGACAGTCTCCACTTGCAGCTCAATGTGCAGTCGGACATTCCCGGTTTACCGGTATGCATCTACGCATCATCTCAGTACATTATTTTGAAATTGCTGTATGATAACGCGGTTACTCTGAGCAGTGCAGCCCCCCCCCCGCCCCATAAATGCGCTCCATAAGTCCAGACAGGTTTGAGGACTTGATTGTACAGCGTTAGCTTGTTGTGAATAGACATTTTTGAATTTCGAACAATGGGTCAGAAAAAGAAGAAAGAACCCGTGTCCAGTTCCTCGTTCTTTCTTTTGAAATGCGCCTCCCAGCCCAGATTTGTGTGCAGGGTCATGTCCAGGTATTTTGCTTCGTTGGCATGCGGAATTTGCTGTTGAGGTGTAAAGCTGGTATATAGTCGATCCTCCTGTTGATGAAATCGACGTGTACCTTCCAATTAACCCTAGTTCACTTCGATGCTCCACTTGAATCGATCGGCACAATTTTGAAATTGATTCGTGGTTGTCATTACCAACAGCCAATTGCGGTGTCAGCATTGGAGCTGTGGTATTTTCTTCTCTTTGAGGGAGATCGCTGGTGTACAATACGTAAAAAGAGGACCAGGTACTTGTGGAACTCCAGCTTGGATCTTCTTGGCTTCGGAGTAAACAAGATGACTCTTGTTTGACCCGGAAGTATCTGTAATACTCTAGCAGTTTCGCATGCTGCGCTCAGATCATTTTTCTCAGCTTGTGGTTTAGTCCTCCGTCCCACACCTTCTCGAAACACATCTAGTAGATGGCTGAGCAAACTTTTCGTTCCTCTTTCTCACTAATGCTTGTGATCCGGTGTACTCGATCAACGGTCGAGTGCTCTTGCCGAAATCCAAACAGCTGAGCAGGTACCAGATTGCAATCTTCCACTATTTTCATTATTCGTTTATGCTGATGCTTCTTAAACAACTTGAAGAACACTGGCAAGATAGATATTGGCCGGTAAGACGTCAACTCCTCCACTGGCTTGTACTGGCTTGTATAGCGTCCGAATCATGATTACTTCTCCCAGTTTTCACAACTGTGGTAAGTAGTGAAAGGTATGATAGCTGCATTGATACCTAATTTTCGTGATCAGCATCATAGCTTGGTGTTTTCTTTGATTGATTTCAGTGCCGTTTAAACATTGTACTTCTTTGAGAGTGACCAATGGAATGTCCATCTTAAGATCTCATAGCTGATGTTCTCCTAGTGGTTCATCATTTGGATCAGCGGGGTTAGGAGTGAAGATAATTTTTCACCAATGTCATGCGAAAGCATTTGATTTTCCTGATGATTGCCTTCGACCTATTTTTCAGTTGCTGCATCATTGATGGGGGGAGCTTGTACAATAGGCCTTGTCAGATGCTTAGTCGCTTTTCACAATGAGTAGTTTATGGACGGAATTCACAGTCCTCCCTCTTGTCTAAGGGTGCCTTTCAACATGCCCCTCAAGGGGGGTTCGACCTTCTAGTTATTCATAGAGGCAAAGCCAAGGGTACCCTTGGTTTTTAGCTCAAGAGACCTTCAAGGGAGCACCCACACCTCAACCTATTCAATGTCGTCAGTTGTTGTACCCCATTCATACAGAATTTCGTGGTTGATTGGAGTAATATGTGGAGTGCATACTGCTCGAGGGTATCCTCAGACCAACGCCCACGAAAAGGACCCTCAAGGTAGACTTTCACGTATATCTTGCTGAAATATGGATTATTTCATAATGTGCCATTGTTTTTTTGATGAAGATAGTTTCGGTAGGCACTTAGTGATCTGAAAAATTACATCCCGGGGCCAGGAAAATCCGTTTGAAAGTATAATACCTAACCCACTTCCGGAGGACATTTCCCTCTCAACTTTGCCATTTTGCGTTTTTTCTCGTAAAGGTAAGCATTATTATTCCATTCAAATGTTGAAGACGATATTATTTGTTGAAAATATATTTTGTGTTGTTTTATTCATGCACATACCTAAAATATATTTTGTGTTGTTTTATTCATGCACATACCTAGGTACCACTAATGTAAATAATGTTTTACTGTGCTTTTGAAATGTTCCTATACCGTATATTTATGTAAGTAGGAACCATGGAAAATGGTGGGTACCTGTATCCGTCAATTAAGTAGGTACCACGTGATCCATTTGAATTTATGGAAAAATTATACGTTCTTATTTGAAGTTCTCGAGCTAGGGCGTCTTGAAAATTGCATGAGGAATTTTTAACCCCTTAGAGGAGACTGACGGTAACGCCAAGATTAGGCGCACAACTTGACACCAAATGGGGCCAGTACACCGAATTTCTTTAATTTTGGTTCATATTAACTAAGCAAACTGCCGCAGACGGCGCGGCGTACAGCGTACGGATTTTTCTAAATTCAATTTTCGGATTCTACGTACCTTGATACGTAAAACATCAAATTTTGAGGGGGGGTTAAATTTTTTTTTCGAACTCGATTCCAAAGGCTCAATTATTGAAAATAATAAACCAAAAGTAGAACAAAACTGCAACCTGCAACTATCATTTTCACATAAGCATGGAAACAATGAATGCTTTGTGGCTTCGCATTGGCTGAAAACCATGAGTACTTTTTTATGTTTGCCCTAGAAGGGCTGTTCAATGCTACCTGTAACGCAGAAGTTGCATTTTCCATTTCGGGGCTCCGAAGATGCGAAAACTCATGCGTATAGATGGTAAGTAGATGAGTGTGAAAAACGTGATAAGCGATTAGATTAGTTTGTTTTGATCATGAATATTTCAAATTTCAATCTCCGAATTGTTTTGGAACCCTGGCTGTATTTAACTGATAATGGCCTCAGTGTTTTTAATGGTCAAAGTAGCAAAGCTATTTCGGGTTTCATCAAAAAGGGATTGGTTCTCTGTAGGTCTTTTCGAGGGAACACAGTTAAATTATCCCCTTCTGATCGGAGTGAAACGTCGAGGGTCGCTCCGTTTGAACAAGTACATTAATTGAGTAGGCGATTTCCTTCGGCCACACACAGATGTGAGTATACATACAGATATAATAGTGTATATATATAATATATATATGTGTGTGTGTATACACACCAGTGCTCAAAGCTCCTCCCACCCCCGTTGATACAAGTTAGACTGAGTATCAATCACCCGCCCTTTGATCACAATGTATTCTGTCGGTCGTTTCGTAGGGGGGGGGGGGGGGGGGGGGGGGGGGGGGGGGGGGGGTGAGTGGATATCCGGAGTACGTATGTGTGTGGGGACCTCTTAAACACTCTTTGCTCCTGGTCCTGGTGGAAATGGAGCGATCATAGTTTGAGATTCGCTGAGAATGGGACGTGAATCTTTCTTCTGTATGCACCAATATTATCATGTAATGTGTATTTATACACAGGGTGTCCCACTAACTACTCCCCCCTTCCTACCTCCCTTAGTATGCATTTCACACAAAAATTCCAAACCGTAACTCCCCTTCATTTTTTGCGTAGAATCCAAATATGACCATTTTGCGTACGTGCCCATGACCAAAACGCACTAATTTTGCTTTTTCAAATTGGAACCGCCATTTCGGTTAATTATTTTGAATAATCAACCTTTGAATCCAGTACGCAACAATTTTTTTAACCCCCCTCAAAATTACGTTTTACGTTTCAAGATACTCGTAGAATCCAAAAATCGAATTAAAAAAAATTCATCCGTCCGCCGTACGTGGCACTTTCCTCTGTTACCACGGACCAAAATCAGTGAAATTCGGTATACCTGCCCCATTTGGAGTCTAGTTGTGCCCCGAAGCTTGGCATTACCGTCAGTCTTCTCTAAGGGGTAGAGAAGAGGGGATATAATTTTTAAAACGCCCTAGCTCGAAAACTTCTAATAGGAAGGTATATTTTTAGGAGGATATGAGACCTCGCGGAGCATTTTAGAACCAACCGTTCGCTTCCTGTAAGGACTTATGGGTTGAACGGAAGAAAGAGCAGAAACACGAGTGTGAATAAAATCTTCCAAGTATGCCAAATATTCGTCAGATCAGCTGATGAATTGCAACCTTTTTCGATTTCACCAAACCATGTATCTTGTTTACTTTGGTAAGCTTCCTTAGTTACTTATTTCGTTATGAATGAATGTGACAACTCTCGGATAATAGTATTTACAGGTAGGTTATACCTACTAATTGTCCCTACTGATTGTGAACCTCGCGATATATTTGAGATAGGCAGGTATTTACTATACCAATAGGGTCTTTGTGTGGATGGGTTATCTATACAGAAAATAATAAACCGTTGTGTAATAATTTGCAGCATTTTTTATTGGAGATTTAGATTCTACGTAAATTTGCATGCAAAATTAATGTATCATTTGAATTTTAGAGTCTCCTGCAATGTCTCGCAAATACTCGCTAAATGTGCGCTATTTGCCAAAAATCGAATTTTGTATAAGTAATTGATTACCCTATTCAATACACATGATTTTCAGGGTATTGTTGATTTCGGCAACACTACCTAGGAAATCAGCAGAATGGTATCTACTGGGTTCCACCTATCTTCAAAGCAGTAGGTATTGCGCAAATGGAAAAACTGATACCACCACACGATTCAGCGTGAAAAAATACTCCAAAAATCATTATCGCATGTGGTAATTGATTACATACACAAAACTCGATTTTTGGCAATTTGCGCACATTGCTGCGTACTCTAAAATTCTAATGACGGGTCTAGTTATACATATATATCACTAGAGTTACTCTACCTAGGTAACTTCCTTATTTCAATCAATAAAATCTCAATAATTTCAAATGGAAGGATAAGTTCGTAATCAAGCCATTTTGATGCATTTATACTTAGGAGTAATATATTGTGAAAAATTTCCATTCATGCAGCATGAGTTGGTGAGCGAATTTTCAAAGAATAATTTCAACCGATTTGGTGGGTGATTCTTATAGTAAATTTCACGCTGATTCCGAATATACCATATGTTCCGATGTTTAAGACTGTAATCACACACAGCAGAACCTCAAAAAACACGTTTTAGGCGATTTTTGACTCTAAATTTTCAAAATTTGACCCCTTGGAGTACTCCAAAAATGCTGGCCAATGAACTCATCCTTTCTTTTGATATTATCGACATTTTAAAAAATTTTTTGGATTTTTTATCTCGATCCCTTGGGCAGATAGCGTCTGGAATGACATATATATATAAATATATAAATATATATATACATATAAAAAAAGGTTGAATTTCAGGAATCGTTTTAGAATGGTCTGAAACGGATTTCCATGAAGAAAATTTTCGGAAATTTTGATTACAAAAATTTTGAAGCCATTGCAATAGCTTCTTTTTCTTCGAAAATCCGCTAAAAATCGCTAGAAAACAAAAAAGAAAGGGTTGCATGTTGAATGTACTTGAAAATTTCGAAATAATTAGAGAGATAGGTCTGGTAAATGTCTGAGTGAGGTAATTCCGAATAATATTTCACCATTAATAGGTTTATTCCTGGAATATATCCCCCCCCCCCCCCCCCCCCCCCCCCCCTACGGCACGTTACCCTCACGGCTGTTTGAGCCCCCTTTCGCTTTGTCTGCCTTTGATCGGCATTGGTTATTTCATCCGCCCCCATTCACTTCTCTCAGCCAATAGAATTCAAGCTCCCTTCAGACAATTTCACTTAGTCTACATCTGATTGGTTATCCCTCTCAGCCCCTTCACTTTCTGACCAATAGGATAAATTCTCCCTTTCTCCTGTGACTATAATAATATTATAAGCTGTGCTCGGACTCGTGGAGCCACAAGATCAGACCGATTAACAAGTACGGTAAGAATCGAGGTCAAGTTTGTCCGGGTTCGTTAGGTACTTTGAAGGCAGAAACAAGGTCATTAAGACAATCAATAGGAGCTCCTCGATTGTCTTCTGCTAATTGAGGTTGATTCATTAGCTAGTTTTCACATAATCATCACTAAATCTAATTATTGTTCTCGCCGAGTTACATAACTCTTGTTCCGCTTACTCGCCTTGTAATCGGAATTTATGTTCCTGCCCCTCATTTACCTTTATAATCCAATTGGAGAAATGCAAATAACCTCCTGGCACGACGTATTTTTGTTCATGTTTTTCTTGGTAATTAAACATGAGAAAACTGATGAATCAACTATATCGTGAAAGGGAATCTGAAGTATTGCAACAAGTCACGGCAAAAAATGATTCATAAATAATTGATGAAGTGAGGTCTCGGTATGGATTATTTACCTCCAGACATCGAAACGCAGTGGGTTTCCTCGCACTCTCAGACCTTACATAATAGGGTCTACTTTCCAAACTTTTCTTGATGGTAGGGATGTTGAATTACATCAAAATGTGGATATATTATTTCTTCCGATACCTGCCTATAAAAGATGAGTACGGATACAAACGTTTGGCTGAAATTCTTGCCGCGATTTACGTTTTTGACCTTTGACTTCAAAAAAGAGGAAGGTCAGCATTGGAGAGGGTCGGAGTGGCATGGGATGACTTTTCTTTTTCTCCTATCAACAATCGCACATTACCTGAAAATCTACTCTTAAAACAAAATATAACCCCTGCCGATTGTGACGGACCCACGGTTGTTCCTTCAAAGAACAGCTCATGGGAGCTGTCACTTGAAGAACCAACCCACGAACCACACTCTCATTCTAGTCTCCAACCGGAGGCATCGAGATAAAAAATCCAAAAAAAAATTTAAAATGTCAATAATATAAAAAGAGAAAGGATGAGCTCGTTGGACAGAATTTTTGGAGTACTCCAAGGATTCAAATTTTTAAAATTTAGTATCAAAAATCGCTAAAAATCTTGTTTTTGGAGGTTTTTGGTTAAATTACTATCTTAAACATAGGAACATATGGTATATTCGGAATCAGCGTGAAATTACTGTAAGAATCACCCACCAAATCGGGTAAAATTATTCTTTGAAAATTCGCTCATCAACTCATGCTGCATGAATAGGACTTTTTCTATCTATTACTCCTAATTTCCACATTTTGTATTGTGATTGCCCTTATTAGATAAAATAGCTGGCTCGGCCTTATTCCACTCAAATTTGAATATTTCAAAAACTAAACGCACTTAGGTAGGTAGCATCGATGGAGGTAAGACTTGAAATGAGTGTTGTAACAGAGTTGGGGGTTACCTTCCCCTGCCATAGTCCTAGGCCCCGAATTTTACGGATCATGTTTTGCTTCCAAAGCTTATATTGGCTGACGGGACCATCTCTATCCTTCTTCTAAACTTTGCCCAAACCCCATATGTATTTGTTGAGGGTACCTGCATTCTATGGTTTTGATCTTGTTGCGAATCTGTTGATCCGCGTTAGTTTTTTGTTTATGTTGCGTGTGGTAAAGTTTTATATAAGCATGTTGGTTGACAATAAACCTGCTTGTTATATAATTATATACTTTGTCACTAACCGCGGCCTGTGGCAAACACTTTGGTGGTGACTTTTCCACAAGAAATAGGTAGTTATCTACTTATTTCTGGTTTGGTTGTTTCAGCATTTATCCCCGAGAGTAGGCGTGAATTTATTCATTTAATTATTGGCGAAGCCGATGTAAATAATTAAACCGAGAGGAAGGACGTGGCAGAGATTACCAGAATAGCCTTAGTTAAAACCGTAATGGTTTATAACGGTACTTTAATTCTCTTGAGTCATCTTTATTCACCCTAGAGGGACGTCAACTTGACCCCTTGACGCAACTTCACCCATGGAAGAAAGGCTTCTTCCATGGTTCAGCACTCGCGTCGGGTCATACTGACCCGATTTATCAATAGGCAAGCGCCCGAAAAATTAACCCCCCCACCCCCGGAGCCCCCTGAAATTTATTCAAAATGAAAAAAGACAAAAAGGAAGAAAAAGATTAAACTTAACAATTCAAATCATAAATGCATAATAACAACCAACATTTTCAATGATTCATTTCATTCCTTCAAATGAAAACTAACACCTGAGGTTTTTCTTGAATAGGTACATATAAAAATGGGAGGTGATACCACTGATAATAATACCTAGTTTTTACAATGCTAGCGAATTTTCTGAGAAAATGAAGCTATTGCAATAAGTCCAATAAAATTGGAAAATTTCTCCATGGAAATCCTCCATTTTGGACCATTCTGAACCGATTCCTAATAAAGTTTTCATACTAACCTGAAATTCAAAACTCCTTCATACTATCCTGGTATTCAACACATTTTGCGAACTTTCGAAGAAAATGAAGCTACTGCAATGGCTTCAAAATGTTTGTAATGCAAGTGTTTGACAATTTTCTTCATGGAAATCCGTTTCAGTCCATTCTAAAACAATTCCTGAAATTTAACACTTTTTCATATATATATATTTATATATATATGTGTGTCACTCCAGACGATATCTGCCCGAGGGATCGAGATAAAAAATCCAAAAAAAATTTTAAAATGTCATTAATATCAAAAGTAAGGATGAGTTTGGCGGCCAGAATTTTGGGAGTACTCCAAGAGAAAAATTTAGATTTTTTTTTTAATTTTTTTATTTAATTTTGAAAATTTAGTTTCAAAAATAGCTAAAAAACTTGTTTTTTGAGGTTTTTGGTGTGAAATGCCACTAAACATAAGAACATATGGTATATTCGGAATCAGCGCAAAATTTCCTACGAGAATCATCCACAAAATCGGTCAAATGATTCATTGAAAATTCGCTCATCAAATGAATGCATGCTGCATGAATGGAACTTTTTCTTTCGCTTCCACGGACCTAGCAACCCTGCCCTCACCCATGTCCGAGGTGGGTCCTGAAAGCCCACCCCACAAGGCTGTTGTTATTCCCTTGTGTGGCTTCCCACTGAGGGGAGGGACACGTGGTCCTAGCCAGGTCCGAAGCTACTGTAGCGTTGGCCCTGGTTCGTGCCACCGTGTCCCCGCTGGGTATATATCGATGTTTCAAAAACATGATTCTCAGACATCGACATTTTCATCCCCGCGGTGAGAAACAATAAATGAAAAATTCCTAGGATTTGCACATTCATCAAATTTGAAGCGACTAGGGAAATCATACAATAAATTGTTCGCATTCGCTTTGAAGTGGTTTTTCGTGAGAAAAAGTCTTTCGGCTATCAGCGTACTCATCCCTATTTCCTTGTGGGTTTATTTTAGTTGAGGTATTTAAAAAACGGCTGTTTGTGGAACTCCGATGTTTTTAACCAAAGATGATTCCAGTGAGAAAAACTGTGCAAATTATTACACAACGGTTTATTATTTTCTG
>JAEMON010000001.1:90248000-90264066 GCA_030264115.1 Lygus lineolaris | reverse complement strand
CATCCCCACCTAAGGTGGTGAGGCAATTATAAGTACAGCGATAGAAGCTGGAAACCCCAGCCGATCTCAGCCGGGAGGAATCGATGAGCTGATCACTCGTCACCTCCGTATGGGTTCGGATTGCGATCGTTCGGCAGATTCGAACACCACTATATTCCAGAAGTCACCTGGAATCCCATTTGCAGACGCCATTCGCGTTTTCGAATCCACGAAAGAAACGCCCTAATTAGTCGATCAATGCAGAAGTTTGGTCGTTTGATACGGCTGCTTCTGTAGCGGCTTTTGGGGCCTCGCGTGTTTCAAGTAATTAGACAATGAAAGCAGCCTAATTTATTTACCGTTAATTGCCCTTTTCCCGACAAACCTTGAGTTATGAGTTAATGTTTTTCTTTCAGCCACAAACGTTGGAATAAACAGTCCGTTTTATAATTCACTGCAGAGGACGCCAAACGCTCTTCGGATGATCTCGTTTTTATCTGCCGACGTGCCGTGCTTAGCAGTACTTGAAATGCTGAGGAATGCCGTCGAGAGTTCTATGCTTATTTAGTGTTATAATGCGTACTTAAAGTTGACATGGAACATGAGTAACCTCTTTATCGTTCCTTGGTTACACGTGAACTATAATCCCCATTTTGTTCTTTCACCATTGTTAAATTAACAGCTTCAGAATTTAGGGGGAAATTTCGGAATGAATCGAGAGTAATGGACAAACATTCCTAGAGTGCGTTGGAGGGATTTGGAGTTTGTTGGGATAGGCAAGTTTTTTTTATTGGCGAGAGCAGGTTTGAGTCAGGTTCCAATGATTCATGGCAGATTATATATACCCAAGCAGGTGAATTGAGGTTAATGAGAAACGACTTTCATCCATATTCAGAGTGAGATTGTATTTCTTTACAGCCTCCATGAATTTCCCCAAGTTTTCATCATGCTCTGCGTGGTCATGGCCACATATTGTCACATCATCCAAATAAATCTCAACTCCTTTTAACGATTCTGAATCTACTATCCTTCAGAGAGTCCTCTGGGTTGCTGGAACTCCATTTCTCACCTCAAATGGGATTCTGGTAAATTGGGACAGCCCCTGACAAGCCTCAAAAGCTGTATAAGGTTTGTCTTCATTTCTGATGCAGTGGTAAGCGCTTTTGAGGTCGATGGAGCTGAACACCTTAAATGAAGCTACTTTATTAACGACATCCTCAATACAGGGAAGAGGAAATGCGTCTAGTTCCGCGAATCGATTGACTGTTTGCGAATAATCCACAACCTTTCGGTGGCGATGGTTTCCTAATGAGACTACCAAAACTTGTGCCCGCCATGGTAAGATGCTCTCTTCAATCTCATCGTCTTTCAACAGCCGTTCAATTTCTTCTTCAATGAACTTTAGATCAGAGGCCGGGTGTCTACGACATCGACTGATCGACCAGATTACGTTCCTCTGAAGCATTCATCTACCGTTTGACCAGTTTCAACAATGTTGGTGTCGGCAGCGTAATTTATTACCATTGCCGAGGAGTCTAACAAGATATTTGACAAGTCATTCACTAGAATAAGGAACAAGAGCGGTCCTAACAAGCTACCTTAATAAGGCACACCTCTATTATAGTTCACAATTTTGTATTTGAACAAACAACTCTGTGTCCACGGTCCAACGCAATCTTCCACGGTCGATTATCCAGGTATGAACCAAACCATGACAATGCACATACACGGACACCCAGCGCCGCCAACTTCATCAAAATACGACCCGTGAGAAGCCAGATCGAATGCCTTAGACAAATCAACGAAGCACCCGATCACAACCTCCCCAGAGTCTACTTTCCTTCTTATAAAATCAGTCAAAACTTGTAGGGCAGTCTCCGTTGATCCATTCCTCAAGAAGCCATTCTCATGATCGATGAAATATCCCATGGAATTCAGATAGCCAAGCAGCCTGTTATACATCAGTCTTTCGAGCACCTTCTCAAGGAAACAAAGAAGGCTAATTGGTCGGTGATTTTCGACATCCTGGTCATAATTTTTTTTAGAATCGGTATCAGCAAGGAGGCTTTCAGTTCCGGAGCAAAACTCCTTCAATGAAAGAGGCGTTCAAGATTTCAGTCAAAACAAGGGCGATTCTAACAATTGCTGACTTGCAAACTGTCAACGGTATTCCATCGGGGGAGCCAAAAGAATTCTTCAAGCTCATACAGGTTTTCACAATTTCAAGTTCTGTATTTGGATGAAGAAAGAAGCTATTTCACGATGTAGAGCTGCAACTTGCAGGCCGGGGAGAAGATTGAAAAGCTGGTGACTGAATGAAGGAAGTGGTCTGAGAATGCATCAGCCATCCTAGGTGAATCCTCAACAATTTCACCATATATGTTTAAGGAAGTAATTTTAACAGATTTAATTTTATTATTGTTGCTATTAATATTATTCTCCACATGGTCTTGGATTTGTCACTTGATTCAAAAATTAGCAGTACCACCAATGGATGGGAATTAACAGACTGCTTCAGTTTGTCAATGCTTCTGATCATTTTGAATTTCAATGGAAAGCTCACTTCGAATGGTTCATTGAAAAGTCTCTTGAACTTTTCATATTTCTTCTCCACATATAAGGCGGCAAGAAGGTACATCAATCCAGTCAACTTCCTCAATAAGACTATTAAATTACTGAAGTGCAGGGGGACTGAAAGACCGAATCCATTTTAAACGATATCCAATAGCTTCATTTCCATCGAAAATTCGCTAAAAACAAGCTAATTGGCTAGCTCCTAATGTACAGGATTACATTAGGGATAGTTTTAACCGTTCACTTTTGTTTTTTCACATAACGTCATCGAGGGGCAACCAAGTAGTTCATAATCGTAATCAGTTTGATTTTGCCATTTCCAAATTATTCACCATCAGGTTCAGTGAAGATAGGACTTCTCAACTCATCTCAATCATCCGTCCCTTTACCGGATCTACCTCGTCTTCCAAGAGAAATGATTTCTGTATTCTCCGCTTAACGATCGACCCGAGTTGCCCACCAGTTTCCCCTGACTCCTTGAAAGGGGTTCCCAATTATCCCTTGAGCCCGATCAAGTGTAATGATTAACGTTTCGAAGAAGCGGAGGACTTTTGCAAAACCGATCAAAGTAGTTGCCATCTCCAAGACAATTTTCGTTTCACCTGTAGAAACCACCGCTTTAATACGAGTTCTCGGAGGCCAAACTGGTTGAAATGACACAACTAAGTGGGGTGTCCCAAACCAAAAGAATCCGTTGGGTGCAGTTTCGGGCACTGAGCTCTCAAGATGAGCTTTCAAACCCGTTTCATTGGGGCCGATTTGGAAAACCAGCTCCATCCTTCTTTGCTATCATCATAGTAAAAGGTTCTTAGAGTTCCATCTTCCTGGCGCTCGGTGGGGGCAATGTGCCTCCATTGGCGGGAGAAAACCTCGAAAATCAAATTACCTACACCTGACCAAGACGAAACCAATTGTTTACGCCTGAATCCTATTTTCGACTCACTTCAGAAAAAGGGAGAAAATATCCTCAATGCACTGCACTAAATACACAAACACCGCACTAATTAGATACCAAAACTATTATTATTGTATTTATCACTGTCTCTTATCAATGTGGGTACTGATTAGGAATGGGTGAATAAGGATTCCTGCATTTTCGAGCCAATGTCTGATGTGCTGCCATCTCTTGCATTGTATTCCTTCTCTATGCATGGTTGTTTCATTTCAAATCTTTCTTTTAATACTCTTATGCATAAATACCACTGCATGTATATTTTCCTTATATTATTACGCAATGCTGTGCAACGTGAAACTAATATCAGCGATCAGTTGGTGAGTGTGCCTCAGTTGGTTTTGGGCCGAATCGTGACGTCATTGCAGCCATCTTCGCCTCTTGGTGTTTCACCAGCAACCAGCCGTCTCTCTTTTCGCGATGTGAGAGAATTTGAACGTTGGTCGAAGCAACAATAACTCCTTGCGCCTCCGCCAGCCACCCATTGAACTCTAGATCAGCCCCGAGAGCTGTTGGTCGATTCTAATTTGGGAAAGAAATTACATTTTTTACTACGAAAGATTACAGTTTTTACATAAATTACGCTTGAATGCGGGAAACCGTTGATTTCCAGTTCGACATTTTTTTTTTACCGAAAAAGACATGTCACATACAAATGAGTTAAACACGGTAATTTATGTATTGCTTCCTCACTACCAAAGGTAGGAAACTATGTATAGCATGAGGGGGCCTACCCTTCCTCCTTCAACTTGAGGTCAAGGCAATTCAGTCTGGACTCCCACCCCTAATGTCCGAAGTCAGGTCTCGGACCTCAAACGCTATTGCTGCTGAATGGACACAGCAGTAGAATCCGCAAAAACCATGAAGTACAAACCATCATTGCAATGCTGTCAATTTTTTCCCCATATAAACTAGATGAAAACCCAAAAGTAAAAGTAAAAGAATAAAAGTTCATAATATCAAAAATTCAGGTTAAAAAAGTCCGAAACAGAGTACAGCTCCGCGTCAATCTTTCAACGCTTTCAACTTTTTGGATAACTGCGTTAGAGGTAAGTTACGTATAGAATCAGGTAAAACATTATGCAAACGAACGCCATTCTGTGTGGGATAACACTTTAGGCTTACTGTTAGGCGAACTGCTGGAGGTCGCAAATAATGACGACGCCTGGTCAAGTGGTCATGAACCTCCGATCCACACTACATGTTATTCAGATGTTCACTGGTAAACATGATGCAACTGTGGATATACAGGCTCGGAATAGTTAGACATTTCAGTCTCTTGAAAAACCCTCTGCAGCTCTTGTTGTATTTAAGATTGAATAGAGACCTGATGACTGATTTCTGCTGTCTAAAAATAAGTTTCCGGGTTGCTGAGCCACCCCACAGCGCAATTATGTAAGACGCGCGACTCATAATGAGACCGGAGATAGCAGTACGAAGGACAGGTAAGGATGCAGCAGTAGAGCGTAGGACATCAATATGGGTGCTCCACGAGAGGGGGTTTCCAATTCTAAGGCCCAGGAAATTAGCTGAAGACTCGAGTGGCCCGTTTAATCGTAACCAAAGATCCTGCGTCTTATTGCTATTGAGCCTAAGCCGGTTTATGTCGCACCATTCCTCAATCAGAGCATCACAGGATGCTAGCCTACTATCCAGTGCAACACAGTTAGAACCGTCGTGTCATCGACATACAGGAAAATATCCACTTCATGTTCATCAAATTGAAAGGCCAAGTCATTCGCGTACAAGAGAAATAGCGTTGGGAAAGAATTGGGCCCTGCTTTATGCCACTAGAAATAGGTGTTGCCGATAACACCGTTTGGCTCCATCCCCTCAAGAATCCATCCAAGAAAGAGAACGCTGATCGATCAAAGCCATAGTGAGCAGGTTTCACCAGCAGCCGATCATGAGACACCACATCAAAGGCTTTTGTTAGATCGTACATTCGAATAGCTGTTTGATCTCTACTCTCCAAGGCTGCAAACACCATTGTGATGAGGGAACAGGCCGCTTTGGATGTACTGTACCCAGATCGGGAACCAAACTATTTGGGGTGTAGAATGGAGTTCACATCCAAAAAATCCCTGATTTGCTCAAGTACCAGGCGCTCAATCAACTCAAAGAGTTGAAACTTAGTTATTAAGACGGTACTCCTCAAAGGTTGAACACTTTCCTCTTTTTGGGATTGAAGTAACGGAAGCAAATTTTAGGCAATCCGGGAAAACTCCCTGAAAACATGTTGATTAGATGACATAATGGTTTGAATAGGAGAGCTGCAGTGCACTCAAAAATGTTTGTAGTGATCCCAAAGATATCCTCAGATGGAGTATTTCTCAAGTTACATATTACGGCGTACACTTGCTCATCAGAGACCAGGCGGAGACTAAACTCCTCCAAGTTTTTAGGAGTCACCGAAAGAAATTTGTCCACCATTGAATGTGGGAAATCAACGTTCGCTGGGGTGTTTTCTAATATATTAATTTCAATTGATACCGGCATGATTCTATAAAAAGTCTTGTTTTGTCAAATTCTACTTCTAACAACTCTTTGCTTCAAACCCCCAAAAATGTTGCAATGGACAATTATCGTGCATACACCTATTATCGTGTTTCTTATGAGAAAATCACTTAATTGGTATTGTATTTTTTATTATCTTCCTCTATACGTGAGAAAAAATTGAAAATTTGAGAAATGAGTTGCTTTTTGGAAATATAGATTCATTTGAAGGATTCGGAAATCTTAAATAACTGCTAGATGTGTGGTCATTGGTTGAAGCCTAGTGATTCGTGACTGTTGAACATAATTTAAATCACCTGTCCACGTCCAATTATCGTCAATTTACTTCACTAGGTACAATCTTAAGGGCCCGAGGGGGAAAAGGGAACCATTTTCCTTGGGAAAAGTTGGGAAAGTTACACAATGAAAAGTTTGGTAAGAGCTAAGGGCAATTCTGAGTGTAGGTTTTATTCGACTCTGGTAAATTGATGGAAATGTTGGTCTGTGTTGATAAATGTTGGCTGTAGAAAATCTGGGTTGGGTGAGGTGGGAACCCTGGGTATGTTGTCATAATAGTGTCCGGTGGTATGCACTTGGCATACCCGCCCAGGATTCGGCACCAAAACGCCTCATCGCTTGGGGGGCAATATGGCGGAGCGGGTGGGATGTAGGGTATTTTGCTCATAAGCATACCTGTCATCCACACCTGTTGCAACAATCCTCGAAAATGACTCGGCAGACTTGAATAATAATTTTAAGGTTATTCCATCCAGAGAAAACTGGAAAAAAATGAAAAACCAGGTTTTCATCGGTTTTTTCCAGTTTTCTTTGGATGGAATGATTAAAATTATGATTCGACGTATAACGAGATATTTTCTAAATCACAAACGTGAGAAATAGTATAGAGGATTTTGAGCTGTGTTGGAGCATAGTTGAGACGCTTCCCGAATCTGTCGTCCCGCAGTTAACTGGCGCAACAGTTCGAATATCGAGGCAGAAAATAAAGAAAATGGTATCATAAACCCTGTTAATGTCAGAAAAGTAATTAACTAATGTAAAAGGTAGGAGAGGTGGGTTTAATTGGTAATATTCCGCAATAAGCTGGGAACCGCGAACAAGGGCTTAGGTACTAATTGAATAATGCTCTTGATGCATGACGTTGGTTTTAAATAAAATACTCGTAACTCGGTATTGGATGATGTAGCGAGAGAGACCTGAAGAGCTGTTTCTCGCGATCCATTCCGCGTAATAATTCCTGTTATTACACGAATTTTGCTTCGGAAGTTACGAGCAGGGCTTTTAAACATTTTAAAACAGTTCAGTTTTTGCGCGAATTTCAGGGGATGTCTCCTTGGGTGGGAAATTGATCTGAAACTGAACAGCATTTCGAAATCAACGATAAAAACTATAAGTTATCGATCATAAGTCTATGCATAACTAAAATTTTGAAGTCATTGCAATAGCTTCATTTCCTTCGAAAGTTAGCAAAAATTTGTTTGAAAATTCTCTCAAAAGCACGCAAATGGGTTGAGAATTGGGGCCTAGACAGCGCACACGAGACCTTGCGAAAAAAAGAAAAAACCCGCTTGTTTTATCAGCATCGACCCCCTTCCCCTCTATAAATGTAAATTTCGAAATTCCGGCGTCCTAGTTCACAACTAGACAGTTTTCTGAGTCCAACAGAAAAAAGGTACGCAAATCGATTGAGAATTAAGTCCAGGGAGGCGCACACAATATTTTGTCAAAACGTAATCCATTTATATTTAATAGTTTAGTAATGCATGCATTTCAAGGGACGTCCCTTTAGATGGTACGATGCTCCGAAACTAAACATCATCCGTGAGGGGCCACCCCCATGGTGAGTTGAACGAAACAAAAAACACGCAAATCGGTTGAGAATGGGGTCTGCGCATGAGAAATAAAAATTGGAAAAACCCATTAATTGACCCATTATTTGAGTTGCCATGACTAGTAAACACTATTTATCAGGACAAAAAACTCCATGTGGGAGCAGAAATCGTTATGTTAAAATGGAATGTTTTGAATTTCGCGGGGGGGGGGGGGGTGACGTACTTACCTCCAGAGGTACGTACGTCACCATCACCCTGCTGTACCTGACCAATTCAATGGTCAACGGTGTCAACGCACCAGCAACAAGTCAGTGGGGAGGAAGAATAGGTAAATGATGAAGAACAGCAGGAAGATGATTCCAGACAAGGACATCTTTTGCAAGAGCGGTTGAAAACACAAAGAGAGACCACCAACTGCAAGGTTCCACAAGACGGTTGACTTTCCACCCTACAGTTCTACAACGTTCTGCATGAACATGGAAGCCAGTCCAGCGGTATTCCCAGTAGTCAGGATTTGATGGGGAGGAATAATATGTTCATTCAGTATTATTATTATTCCATTCTGCTTCCGGCTTTCTTGTCGGTTCCGATTATGCATTCCAGCTAAACATTTTTAAAAACTTTACCTACTCACTGCAGGGAGTCCAATTCGTGCACTTGCCTTCGATTGGCTGGCAAGTACGCGGCTCCCAGCGGGCAAGTGCGTGGTAGTATAATATGCATTTTTACAAATATATTTTGCGTGGTTCCAATAATATCTAGCTAGCAAACCTCTCCACGCCGCGAGCATTCACACAGACCAACTTTGGCAAATCTAGGTGTTCAGAAACTCGTAAATTTGGCTATTGTACTACTAATACTACATACGACTGGAAATACTTACCGATATCTCAGATAGAACATCTGGTTAACGACCTGATCGATCAGGCTGGGTGAAAGAAGAGGGGTAGTAATGCTAGTGGCTCCTCTTCGGTTGAAGGCCTCAGCCTCCCAAGGAGGTTTTATTAATTAATCCCCCCCACCGATCCACTTCCCAACCGTCCACGACATCGCATCGGTAATTTTCCAAGTTTAGCAAAAGTCCGACCAATTACCGCTGGCTCTAGTTCAATAAGTCTGGAAATTCGACGGGAAGAAAAGACGGAGGGAAACCCAGTTATCGTCAACGGGGCACCATAGTTCTGGAGCCACCTACCAACCTGATCAATCTTTCAAATATTATTATTGGTAGAATGATCTTGATGATTGGGATCTCGACTGCCTGAAAGGATTTTTACTTTGTCTACACACATTGCCTCACAGTCCAGTCAAACTGGGATTAAAATCGGAATAATTCCTACAAAAGGTTTTATTGCTTTGATGGTTTCATTAGTTGCCCAATAAGACAATACTAGTCCAATTTTCAAAGTCGGTCTTACCTGCGACAATGAAAAGATGTCAAAGAAATTCTTTTCCATCCTGAAGATTGTGAGTTCTAATACATTTTATGGCGCTTCTCTCCTCAAGATCCAGTTGAAGAAAGGGAAATTTGCCGCGTTACCTTTGGAGTTTCTTCAAGCCCCTATCTTGTCCAAAGAGTCTTCAAACAGCTCGCCTCTAATGTAGACGATTCATTCCCTCTTGCTGTGAGAGAATCGATTCACATCGACGATTTTCTGACTGGAGCAGATTCAGAAGAGGAAGCCATCAGTCTTCACGACGCCTTCTTCGATCCGGTGGATTTCAGCTTGGCAAGTGGGCAAGTTCCAGTAGCTCACTCCTGGAAGGTCTTTCACTGGACCCAAAGGAATTTGTACCTCAAGATTCCTCAGCAGTTAGGTAAGGTCCTTGGCGTTTTTGGAACAAAACGTGAAGTTTTAAGTCGCATCGACAGGACCTACGATTTCAATGGGAACTTGGGTCCTGTAATCTTTGTCATGAAGACTCCAGGTCCAGGGGGGGGGGGGGGGGGGGGGGGGGGGGGGGGGGGGGGTCCAGGTCTGGGGTGTGATACCCCAGGAGTTGTGGAAATCTAATAGGGGCTGAGATGATCCTTTACCACCCGACATCCATGCAAGGTGGGAGGAAATTCTTCAGGAGCTTCCCTTGTTGGAGTCTGTTTCTATTCCAAGGTATATTCTCTCAGATTCCTGATTGGATTCTCTGATGGCAGCTCTCTTGGAATGGATGCTGTCATCGATAAATTGGCCCTCTCTTTGTCTACTAGAACCAAACACATACCGCTGGTATATAACGTCAACCTTGGGAACAAAGTGCGCCTCCGATTCCTTGACTATCTCTGCCATCTTGCCCATTCTTTCCTCAGACAATTTCAAGTTCATAAGCAATTGGAGAACGTCCCGATAGAGCAATGTTTTGAACGTAGCCACTCGTATTCTCTCTTCCTTCTAATCAAGTCCGGTCGAAATCTCATAATTTGACCACTCTATCTTGAGGCAATACCAGTTTTCGGCCGGATTACCTTGCAAGTTCAGCTTGGTCGGCTCAGGCAAGCTAGCAATAGATTCGGCCATTGCAAGGGCAAATCAGCACAAGTACCTAATCACTCGAGAGATCAGAACGAGAAAAAAAAACACAAACGAAAATGTCGGAACCTCAACGTCACGGAAATGGGTTTACAAACACCTGACGCACTAGCATGCCAAATAACGTGTATGAGAAAAGGGAATTTCATAATAATTATACGAGTTGATAACAAGCTGGCGCCCGGAAGGTCTTTGGGGAGGTATATTTCGATATCTCTAATCGACTATCGATACATGCATGTATCGAACAGATTCTACGTATCTTCAAATGTAAATTAACATCAAAGTTTTAGGGAGTTAAAAAAATGTTTCGTGCTCGATTCCAAAGGTTCATTATTGAAAATAATAAACCAAAACAACAAAAAACAATGTTTTACAATACAAACAGATCTCGATACAAAAAATATCGATCGCAAATCGTTCGACGTTTTCACACAGTTTTCACAAAACATCGATGTCGCGTAGCTGGAAAAAGCCTAACTCTGGTTCTGAAGTGGCCTCGATCACACACCAACCTTTCTTGCCTTTTGGGGTGAGGTAATCTACGCTGTATGGACGCTGATTTTCCCCCTCCACCGTGACATCATTCTAGAAAATAAATTGAAGTGCGTGTCGTCTACGAGGTTCGTGTGAGTCTCCCATCGACATCGTTCGCATAACACGGAGTTGCAAATCGTCTGATGATGAAGAGGAGAGCACGAGCTCGGATCTCCTTGACGAATTAATTCTAGCTTTAATTAATTGGCCCCCTCCTCTCCAGACACCCACTTGCCGTACTCTGTTCTCCTCACTTTTGATTCTTTAGAAAAGTATTTTTCCAAGTTTCTCACCCCAGGTAGGAAGGACTGAAGTCACTCATGGGCTTTGATTTCAGCATTTGAGTGATATATATAAAGGGGCTCCGTCTTTCTTCGGTTGTTGAAACAGTCTATTGAAAAGGGTTAAACTCTAGTGGGCGACTGAGGTAGGTATATTATATAGAGGTCCTAGCTTTCAATATAATTTGGGTTTGTATTTAATTTCGGATCCCACTCTTCTTTTCCCCCCCAGTATTCATCTCTAGGTTACCCATCTAAATAAATACCTACGTACAAAAACCTCGCCATTCACCAACTTCAACAATGGAACTCCAACAACGCAATTATTGTGATGGTAACCAACCGAAGTGCCGAAAACTGAGAAATTAAGGCTATTTTTCAACCAAATTAATAACGCCGTTTTCAATGCGAAGTTTCATCGATCTATCCCGGTTTACAGAATCTGAACGGCTGAACTCTTAGAAAACTATCTGGTAAGTAAGTACCTACCGTTGAAAT
Source organism: Lygus lineolaris (assembly GCA_030264115.1). Taxonomy (NCBI): domain Eukaryota; kingdom Metazoa; phylum Arthropoda; class Insecta; order Hemiptera; family Miridae; genus Lygus; species Lygus lineolaris. The sequence goes on along the minus strand of JAEMON010000001.1, from coordinate 90,252,374 downwards.
CGTCATGTAAAGTTCTATTGACGAATTGCACTATGTTCGAACTGGCTGAGAAAAGTTGTGAAATTACACGAAACTCTTCTAGTTTCGAATGTGTTTACTCACTCAACAAAGTTCACGATGAAAGACCATATACTTAGTATATAGCTGAGATGAATTTTGATAGACTTTGGGATTACTTATTTTTAAATAAGTTTTATCGGCTTTTTTGTACTTGTACAATGTACGTTGGTGGTAGTTAGTTTAGTTGTTGTTGAAAGGGTTCTCGAGCGCACCCAAAAAGTTCCGTCCCTCTGTTTAGCTATATTTTGTAATAGTTTTCATTATACAGTACAACTCGTAACTTTATATATTTCCACGATCAGAAAATACGATAAACAGTATTTTGGGAATCGTACGTTTTAGTTAAGATAATAAAAGCCGCTGCATTCTTTCGAAACTCGCTGATCATTTTCGCGGAACAAACAAATACACAAGCAAACAGATAAACTGAGTATCGAAATATGAGCGTCAAAAAAATGAGAGAAAACACACACAAGTGCCATGACATAATGAAATGAAATTCTCACAGAAGAACGAGATTCGTCACAAGATAGCATTGCTTGAACCGAGTTCTACTCCGGTAACCGAGCAAAATCGTACGTTCAACGCTAACGCCGCACAGTGGCGGAAATTCAAAAAAATTAAATCGCATCGGGTCGAATGGTTTTATGTAGCTGTGTTAGCCGACATGTACAAATTCAAACGGAGGAACAATTGATTCGACGCATACAGCTGCCTGAAGGACTGCAGAGATGATGAGAGTTGGGGTTTATTCATTTGTTCACCAGATTTTATATTACCGGGTTTTCGTTCGGTTGAGCTCTTATGAATATTTCTTAAAAAACGCTGAAACTCAGAGTAGTGTACAAAGAGTTGAAAATTGCTTTCACAATTCTAATTGGCTCATTTCAATTTTTTTGTAACTAAGACCTCTAAAGCAGTAAAATGTGATAAATCTGTCAAAATATTGCGTGGTTAAGGTCGGGACTCAAAAGAGACGTGTTCTGTGATTACCCTGCATTACGAATTTAAAAAAAAAAAATCGCTGGTAAACGTGTGCGTTTCCAGTATTTTAGCGAATTTTCGAAGAAAATGAAGCTATTGCAATGGCTTCTAAATTTTTGTAATGCAAATTTTTGAAAATTTTCATCGTGGAAATCCGTTTCAAACCAATCTAAAACGATTCCTGAAATTTATCCCTTTTTCATATGTATATATAGGTACCTATATTTATTTATATGTTAAAAATGTGTAAAAATTAAAAATGTCAATAATATGTAATAATTCGCTCATCAACTCATGCTGCATGAATGGGACTTTTTTCGTTTATATTCGTGATGTAGGTAAATTAATTTAAGAAATATGCATTCTATGACTTTGAATGAAATGATAATGTAAAATTAATAGTCCTGTTGGCAAATAATCATGTATAAGTTGGTGAGTGGTGCCGTAGTTGACATACTCGTAGGGGTTGAGGGTGAAAAAATAAAAGGTGTGATGGCCTCTTCAGTTATGTTGTCCGACTAGTTTCGCTTTGTATTTTGGCCTCATCAGGGACTTTAATATTTGTATGGGGCGTGCCACAGGGTCATACAAAAGATTTTTTCTGAAAGAGGGTAACATCGGATGACTGGGATGCAGGTGGCGCTACATGAAACTAGGTGAGTACCGGGAGTTCCTTGAAATGCAGTATCTGGTGCATGGGTATATATTATCACATCGGTTTCCAAATTTTTCCTTGACATAATAATATGGAGGCGTGATGCTACAAATACGTTATCTTGCAAATTTTATTTTGTAGCTCGCTCCTTCGTACATGAACAATAATATTGTGTAGGTAGATGAGGTAAGTACCCCGGTTTTATGGTTCCTTGAAATGCTGCTTCTGAAGCTTAAATTGAGCTCAACAGGTTGAAAATCGAAGTATATAAATTGCAAGTAGGTATGGTGGCTTTACTTACTGTAAGTAAAATAGCTTCATCATTTTATATAAAAGTTTCTCCTCTCCTTGGCACCATACCTTCTAGCAATACAGGGTAACCCCTGTATACCCTGTAATACAGGGTATACAGGGTGTCTACCGATAAAGTGTGCATCCTTCAAGGAGTCGATTTCTTGGATTATAACTAACAAAAAATGTCTCCTAGAAATTTTCGTTAAAACGCTTAGTTTTCGAGTTATAAGGATTTTAAGTTTTTCCGTCCCTTTTTGCTCTTTATTCCTTTAAGCCCTCATAGATCGACTAATATTCACCCTACAGAAAATCTAAGTATACCATTCGAAAGAGAAGAGAAAACCCTAAAAGATGAACGCACCCGAAGCTGTACCACTAGAATTCACAGTGCCTGCAATCACGGATAAGTAAGGACGAAAGTGTGTATTTTTTTCATCTGCCCGTTTCAACACCTAACTGGCCATCTATTATATTGCCAGGCAGTTTTCAGGAAAACTTCTCCAGAATCAGAGCTTTTCGATGGAGTAGTATCTTTCAATGTAGGTGCACCAATTAAGGAAGAAAATTGTGTTTGAATGCAAAAAAACGTGGGTTTTTCAAGGAAATCGAGTGTTTTAGGGTGTTGACGACATGACCATGCCAAGAGGAGATAAATTAACATCGTTTTCCAGGTAATTTTTCACGATGAATCGAATGATGACACTCCCGATTCATTTTGACTGAAAAACATTGATTTTTTGACACAAATAGTTATTTTTTGGACATACCAGCATATCAAAACCACTTTGTTGAGCTAGTGAACAATTGAGGTAAATCTAAGCATTAATTATTTGGAAAAATTCAATCAACACACAAACATTACACCCTGTATAAGTATATGTATATGTATAGGAGCGTATACATATGTATACATATAGTATATGTACGTATACATATACATCCTGTATACACTCCTATATACATATACACCCTGTATATGTATATAGGAGCGATATCTGACCGAGGAATCGAGAAAAAAATCCAAAACAATGTTAAAATGTCAATAATATCAAAAGAAAGGATGAGTTCGTTGGCTAGAATTTTTGGAGTACTCCAAGGGGTCAAATTTTGAAAATTTAGTTTCAAAAATCGCTTAAAAAAAGTGTTTTTCGAGGTTCTTGGTGTGAATTACCGTCTTAAACATAGGAACATAAATATGATATATTCGGAATCAGCGTGAAATTTCCTATAAGAATCACCCACCGAATCGGGTAAAATTATTCTTTGAAAAATCGCTTATCAACACATGCTGCATGAATGGAACTTTTTTTTTTAGCGTCGAATGATACCTCGCGGAGCATTTTTGACCAACCGATCGCTCCCTGTAAGGACGTAAGGGTTGGCCGAAAAAAAGAGCAGAAATAGGAGTGTGAATTGCAAATCTTTTCGAGTAGGCAGAATCCCCGTTCAAAGATCAGCTGATGAAAGGCAACTTTTTTCGATTTCACCGAACCAAGTTTCTTGTTTACTTTGAAAAGCTTCCTTAGTTACCGAATTTCGGTAAAAATGAATGTTACAACTCTCGGATGATAATAATTACAAGCGGGCACATAGTCATTGTCCCCAAGAAATGAAAGTGAGCCTAGCGATGTATTCAAGGATTTACTATATATCTACGAATAGGATCTTTGTGGGTGGACAATCTATACAGAAAATAATAAACCGTTGTGTAATAATTTGTAGCGTTTTTATGAAAGAATCCACCACAAAGCCGTTACGCTCGTTCTATACTCAGCACGGGAACGGCGTTTCAACCCAAGTGCCCCCTTGATCGGCACTGAAGACCATTGTGACGAGGGTAGGGCGCATCAGGAGACAAATAGGTGTTTATGATGGGTAAGAATGTAGTTGGCTTTTATGGGCGTAACGGGATACTTGTGGTCACCCTTGGGCATTCTCCTCATCCTTGGGGGTCGCTAATGGGAGTCTCGCCCTTGAAAGGAGCTGGCAGTTACTGTTACCGAGTGTTTAACCCTTCATTTCACCATCATGACAGGAGTTTGGTGTCCGTCGGCATTTCTGCGACTTCCTCCAACGGATACCATCGATGGGACACCTAAACTTTGCCTATTCAATCGAAGATTCTCCAAAATTTCAGCTAGTCAATTGGTGCGATCATCATGGCTCATGAACTCATTTTAGCAAATTTTCGAACTCAATGAAGGTTTTGTAATGGGTCCAAAAATGTAGGACACCTACCTATGTGAATTCTTGAAAAGTGAAACCCATTTCAAAGCATGAATTCTGAATTGAATCCTTTGTTTTTTTATCACCACCTCACAATTTTGGTTTATTATTATCGATAACGAACCTTTGGAATCGAGCACGAAACATTTATTCTC
>JAEMON010000001.1:90205395-90217578 GCA_030264115.1 Lygus lineolaris | reverse complement strand
TGTCACTCCAGACGATATCTGCCCGAGGGATCGAGATGAAAACTAAAAAAAAAATTTTAAATGTAAATAATATCAACAGAAAGGACGAGTTCGTTGACCAGAATTTTGGAGTACTCCAAGGGGTCAAATTTTGAAAATTTAGAGTCAAAAATCGCTTAAAAACGTGTTTTTGAGGTTTTTGGTGTGAATTACCATCTTAAACACAGGAACATTTATGGTATATTCGGAATCAGCGTGAAATTTCCTATTTTTCCAGTTTTTAATCTTCAATTACGTGTTTGTTTCCACCATACATAATCAATACAGTCTTCATAGTGTTCAACGTAAGATAATTTGAAAGAAAACATTCACTTATTGTTCTTGTTTATTGGTTTGCCCTATCAAAAACATCCTCCTATGAGGAACCTTCAATTAGCACGGCCGTGTCGTCTGCAAACAGATATGTTTTTGTTTTCGGTAAGATCAAGTTTGATAAATGATAATTGAATATCAAGAACAAGGGTACTTCCTTGAATTACCCCTAAATCATTGCTACATCAATCACTAATGCGGTCTCCTACTGATATAGACTGTCTTCTGTTTGAAAGGAGCTTTTGAACCATAAGTAGCTTTTAAGCTCGAGTCTAAAATACCTGTTTCCTCTGATTTGTTCCTTTGATTTTGACATGAGTTATTCCCCGTGGGTTGCATCGAAAGCTTTCGCGATGTCAAGAAGTTTCAGAGCACCTTCTTTACTAGTATCTCTTATGGTGTACAGGTCTGAAGTCAACTTGAACATGGCTTCATCAACGCCCATTTTCTTCCGAAAATGTTGTTCGAAATGTTTAGAATTTTGTTCACTTCAAGGTATAGGTATAGCTGGTTCTTCACAAATTTTCCCAATATTTTGGAAAGTGTTCTCAACAATGAGATAGGCCTGTAGTACCCTAGATACCCAACATCTCCACCTTTGAATAGTGGAATCACTTCGGCATGTACATCCGCAAATTTTGATGTTGAGAGGCTAAGATTATACTACGTACCATAATGTACATATGGAGGAGAGGTTGTTTGAGGGTATAAAAACAATGTTTAACAAGGTCCTGCAGGATACCGTCTGGACCGGGTGATGAGTTTCCTTTCATCACAGACGTGAAAGGTTGAATAGGGGTTTATATACCTTTCATGTTCCGAAAGAAGAGTTTTGTATATTGCTGATTTGGATTTTTAGGGAATTTCTCAGTAAGTCTGATTTCAGCAGTGTAAAACCATTACTCATCTTTACATGTCTCTGGTGTTGCCGATTCTGGAATACGGGTCCATAGTTTGGTGGCCGCAGTATGAGAGCTACAATGTGCAGTGTGCCGCTGGAGAGAATTCAGCGCTGATTTCTCCGGTATGTCGCTTTCAAGTTGAGGATGCCCGTGCAAGAACTCAACCACGAGTAGCTGGCGGGAGAGTGTGGGCTGCTGAGCTTGGCAAATCGCAGGTATGTTGCAGATATTGCATTTCTTCATAAACTGATATCTGGTTCTCTCGACTGTCCCTCACTCCTTCAAAACGTGCAGCTCCAGGTGCTTCGAATTTCCTCACGTTCGGGCTCTCTCTTCCTCGTTCCATTTCCATATGTTAATTATTTGTACCACCGCCCTATGTATCGTATGCCGCGTGAGGCGAACTAAACTAGCGCTAAACTCCATCCAGTCCCCCGACTTTTTCACCCTCTTGTCAAAAAATTAACCATTTTTGCCCTCCAAATGTATGAATGGTTGTATACCCATTCCACCAGAGCTACCTCCACTCCACCATACGTGGTATACTTATCCACAATCATTTTAATGTCACTGCGTACCCTTCCTATTCAGCCACTAAACTCAACTATAACCATGTCAGAGAGAAGAAGAACCATGATCACGATAGCTGTAATTTTCTTCCTCTGAATTCTGTCACTTTATATAATCATCTACTTTTTGAAAAAACTATCCTACATTAGATTATTTTTATATTATGTATATTTATGTACTTAATTGGTATCTGTGGCGTACTTATTGCAAATAACCACAATAAAAAACGAGTCCTTCATAGAATTTTAAGCATACTAAACAAAAGAAAATACGACGAGAAACAATAAAGAAGAAGTCAACAAGGTAACGCGCATTCGCAATCAAGTCAAAATCGAGAACGTTCGACCACGAACGCAGGCCGCAGGACGAAGGGTAAAATACCTCTACTTACATGGACCCCCTCCAGTGAGAAGCACTAAAAAATGAGAAGATCGAAACAACGGAAGATAATGAAGTCAACCCTCGATACCTCGTAGAAAATAACAAGAAAGAAAAGGAATCAACTTGGAAAATTAATCAGACTCGCCCGTACGAATTAAAAGAAGAAATTCGTGAGAGAGAACATCCGAGCAAACGCTGTACGAAAGCCCGCACGACCGAACCGTCGCAAGTCCGGCGAAAATACTTTCACTCGAACCCCTGGCGGAGACCGAATTCAAAATTCGGATAAACACAAACAAAATGGCCGCTCGAAGCTTCTGCCCTCAAAACAAGAACGAGAGAGTACTCAATTATGAAGATGAAAACACGTATACAGGAAAGCGAGAAACTCAAGCTTGATTCCTCTATTGATGGGTCTGCATCTCAGTGCTCCAGCCGAGGAATCAAACCACGGCAGCGTACCACTCGATGGGCTTGAAACGCAACTAAGTTTATCATCGTTATTTACGTACTGATCTTCTTGAAACTTTTTACACGCCTTTGGTATATTATTCTACGAATAAATACCTGAAATAAAAGGCAATCCAACCTCGGGAAATGAGTAGTTTTCATCATTAAAGACGAAATGTGGAGACCACCCATGAGGACGTTTCAAGGTCAAGATCGCGGTCTATTTCCTGCCTGCTGATTGGTTCGGCTAATAATCCGACTGGGACCGTCGTGCCCGCGACAAAGGCATCCGAATTCCCGCTCTCTGATTGGCTCGCTTAATTAGCCAATCCCAAAGCTCAATCTCACTACCTCGGAGTATAAATATAGGCCGATTTTTCCCTGAAGGCTCATAACAATTCCAGACCTACGACCAGCTTCTCCAGATGTCTACTCGAACGCCTACTCTCTCTGGATCTTGGAGACCACTGACCTACCCCAGTGGGGAATGTACGATGAAGGACCCTCCTTATACTAATTTGTATTATTTTCAGCTCAAGCAAAAATAAATCAAGACTGTCTTCGCCCAACTACCTACCAGTCGACTATTCAGCAAGGGTAGTTGGGTGCAAGTGCAAGAAAGTGGTCATGGGGATATCGTCACTTAAGAAGCAACACCACGTGTCTCAGTTTTGTCAATTTTACAGGAGAGCTAAAAAAACAGCTTCCCCTTGAAACCTGGTTGTTTTTGTAATATTTGATAACGCTTAAATGTTCATTATTGAGTTCTCCTTCGGTATGAACACCAAAAACAAGAAAAAACGTAAAATGGAGGAATTTGATGAGATACGTGGTGTTGTCATAATATTTTTCTGAGATACGCTGTGTTGAAAAGGTGGAAAATAAATGAAAACCCAACTTTGACAACCTTTTTTTAACTTGTTTTCATTAAGTAAATTGTGTTTATTTGAAGAAAAAAAACAATATAGAAAAGAAATTAATACTCGTACAAGTAAGTGTACAAGTAAGTTGTAAGTGGGTAACTTTCAACAAAATGACAAGGCAAGGTTCACTAGAATACTTTTACAAAGGTAACTTCAGTTAGGTAATTATGTTGAAGGATCACCTAAGATACATACTGCGAGTCTTAGTTAGGTATGCAAAAATAATCAGTCTTAAGAATATTTACTCTCTAAAAATCAGTCAAGGGAAACATCTTTCAGTCCTTTTTTTATTGGTTGATTCCTTGGTGGATTCCTTACGCTTTGCTTGACGACGGCTATCTCCCTCGTGCTTCAAAAAGTCTTAAAAATTATGGCAGTCGTTCGGTATGAAGGACTTGAGGGATTGCAAATCCTTGTATTTGTCAAGGGAGATCCTGGGGTTGTCCATGTGAAGCGGAGGAAAGCTGATGAGATTCATTATCAATTGCTTTGGTCTGTGGGGAAGTTCTCGAACTTCATCCTTGAAGTTGATTATGAAGTAAATTTTCCCATCTGGGCGATACTCCAACCATCGTAACTCGTTGATTGTGGGTTCTCCAGGTCGGTTTTTGCCAGGTCGAATCGTTGGATAAAACATGGTTTCATTCTGCGAAAAATCCCTGAAGAAAGAGTGCTGTAGTAGTTGAGCTCGGTAAGGCAAAGGGGCTTTCCTTGCCATTTGAGTGAATGCTACATACTGGCTGGGTACGTAAACGTCAACATTTTCATAGAAGCGTTCTAAAACACTATGAACACTGTCGCACTCCATTTGAGTGTGGCCTTTTTCAAGATATTTTTGGATGATCACAATATCTCTGGCCACAATCAAATGGAGAAGTGCGTTTGGAAGTGTTGCGTTGCGGTTTTGGTAACCGCAACCGTCTGAGTACAGGATTACCGGCTTGACCGAATTATCCAGCATTTCATTTATATAATCTATTAAGCAAGAAGCAAAGGTAGAAGCAACCATTGTGGCCTCACTTTCAACAAACCAATAGGCTTTTGCGTCATGAGTGCTTAGATTATAAACTGTAAAGTTATGGGCTGTCAACTTCAGTTTGTAGTAAGACGAGCTGTTTCTGATTTTTGGAAGGCACTGGACAGCCATCAAGTCATGACAAACGACATGGCACTTCCCTTCTACAGCTGCATTTTTGTCACGTTCTTTTTCACTTCTCGCCTCAGTCTTTCTCTCCAGATGTCTGAGATATACCTCTTCCGAAATTTGTTTTACTTCATGAGACGCGCAAGTGTCGCATACGTCATTTTTAGGGATATGTATTCCAAAGTTGCCCTTTTTTTCTTTCTTTATCGAAATTAAATCTTGACAAGGGCTCTTTCCCCAGTTCTCCACAGTGGCTTTTATACAGCTCGAATAGCTGTGTCCAAGATTTTATATCAGTTTGGAGAAACATTTTTTTTAAATTTCGTCTGCAGTAGTGAGATGGTAAAAGTGGTAAGACTTTGAAGAACGCTCTTAGGGTGGCAAGTTTCTGATACTTGGAATTGTCTCCTACTTCAGGGTTGGATGAAGTGCTGGGTGTTCGCTGTTCGTTTTCATTCTCTTGAGGTGCAGTCTGTGTGGGTTCCTTGGAAAAAACTCTTTCTTCAAGGTCGAACAATGAAGGAGTGCTGGGAGAGTCCTCCTGAGTTCCATCGGCGTCTGTCGGAGGGGAATCTTCTTCTCGCGTTTGGTGCACTTTGCTGATCCTTTTTTCCCTGCTGGTTTTTGGTTTCCCTTTCGCTGTAGGTAGGTTATTTGCTCGATAATTTTCAAGCCAGTACCTCGTTTCAGAAGACTTCAGCCCTAAAGTTTCGTGATACATGTTTTGGCAAACGGGGATTCTTTCCCCATTGATGCGTAAATGGTACAGAAAAGAAGATTTACGTCTCGAGGTAGCTTCGACTCCTTTGGTTTTCTGTTTGGTGGGAATAATGTCCACTGTTGAACAGACGAACATTCTCTTCAAATCCCACGTCTCCATACCTTTCCAGAATTCCTCAAAAACACTTTCCCTTTCTAGTTGGGAAATAGTATTGCATAGCCGCAATTTAGATTTTTCGCAACTTTTGCTCGAACATGGTAATCCCATGACTCGTTCTTCACGAGGGACGTCATGGATAACGGAAAATTTTTTCTTTTTGTCTGGATAACTGTCTCTGTCTTCTTTATATTTACGCCTGAAACCTTTGTATGATTCACCTTTCAGCCTTTTATTTTTGTTCTCCTTCCTAGACCATTTCTTCTCCTCTGCTACACTCTTTCTTTTTCTGCTAGCTTTACCTCCTTGCAATAAAACATCTTCAGGGTGTGGTTGAATGTAGCCTTCATCCACATTCTCATTCTCAAGGCCGTCAAGAGGCTCTACGGTCTCTTCAACGTGATTCGAAAGTAGAACAGTGTTATACTCATCAGGATTTTCCCCACCCTCATTCATAACAACGTAAATATCACAACATGCTGAATCCTCAGCCACAGAGGAAGTATGAGCATAGGGTGCTTGGCTGGTGTCAGTACCATTAAATGGTATTCCAGCCACAAGTATTTCATCACAGGCTTGATTTGAAAGTAGGAACTCGTCACATTCTTTATCAATCACAACAACTTCACCGCCATCAGACTGGACATGCGATGTACTGTGAGTTTCATTCATCTTACACATCTCTCCATCCTGCATTATATAAACATCCATATTATTAATATCTACTAATTCTGTTACCTTTTTTTCGACACGATGGGTGTTCAAAGCTTTTTCGTCCTTGAGTTTTGAGACGTCTAATTCTCTTACGTTCATGACAGAATCAATGAGCTCTCCAACGGAACAAAGGTCGTCGTCGGACGATTCTTCCTCGCTCGGGGAGTAGTTTTCGTCAGTCGACATGTTTCTGCCTGGAATGAAAAAACGTTTCAGATTTCACTCATCATCTAATGTACAATAAACTACAGCGTGATCATACTCGTTTCACATTTTAATGCTATTTTTTCAAGCGAAACTATCAGCTTTGTGATGGAACCTGACACATGGGATAACCTGTTGATCTCCAATAGACTGATTATAATAATTGCCATCAGTTTCAGTACTATTTATATAAAAAGCCTTTTGAGGTAAAGCCTATGAACTTCACCCCATCAAATAATTGTGAACTAACTCACAAAAAGCTAGCTTAACTTACCTTTTTCGTTCACCGGACCAACGCTGAGCAAGGGGTTCCCAAAACTGAGTTACGCGGTGTTGCAAGGAAAAAATTATGAAATGAGATACGCACTGTTGACATTTCAGCGAATTACGCGAAACCTGGTGACCGGAGAGTGAAACAGATCCCGCCAATCGATCCGGCGCGCTTTTTCCATTTTAAATCCATGCATAACTCATTTTGGCCAACAAATGAGTTACGTGGTGTTGCTTCTTAAGTGTAAGTGGTGTTGTTTCTTATATGTTCTCCCAGAGTTGCAGTCGTCAGTACACCTCTTAGACAAGGAAGAGATGTGGAAGCCCCCATGACTGCTGATCGCGCTCCCAGGGCCATCTCGGGACAGATGACCCGAGGCGACTCCAAGACCTTCAGGCAACAGACCTACGGTAAGAAGAGCTCCTGTCGTCAGTACACCCCATGGACAAGAATGGGATGTGGGAGTTTCTCAAGAGAAGAATTTTCTGCTTAGAGGCAACGAAAGAAGAGCTCCTGGCCAAGACAGGAATGTGGAAACCTTGATCATCGCGATATTACAGACGTCAGGGGACACCAAAGGAACAAAGACCACTACTACGAGCCCTGCTAGAGCGGATCCGCCTTCCCTATCCCTGATGGACGATAGTGAGGCCATTGCAAGCCCACCGACCATTGCTGAGAGAGCACCTACCAGAGGTTCGAACCCAGATACACGTAGGAACCCATTTACACAAACACAGGTTAGGGACACTGTGCCTACTGGCTCATTGCCGACTCTATATTGGGACCGCAAGGTGGTTTTTCCAAACACAGTAGGACAGCCTCCGGTCACTGGCCGTTTTCAGGGACCTGTGTGGGGTACCAGAGGATTTCAGGATTTTTCTTATTCCTCACAAAGGCATCTTTCTCCACGGTTTGAACCCTCATCGATTGCACACGAATACCAGCCTTACTCAGCCTTCATGAGCCGCCTAATTCAGCATTCAATCAAACTCCCAATGACAAATAGTCTCCAGAGATGCACCTACCGCAAGGGGAAATCCTACAACTGGTGACACGTTCTTCAAGGAACAAGCAACCTAACAGGATGATCATTGAATCAAATAATGTGTCCTTCTTGATCGACACAGGAGCACCATACTCCATCTTACCACGCAAATGGGCTTGAAACTTCACAGAACGTCCCATGACAGAAACAGTCGATGTTCGCGGAATGGGCGGCTCCAGAATAAATGTCAGCGGATGCATAGGTAAACACTCTGCTCAACGTGGGCTTTTCACGCCCCATGATAACAAGACTATACGTAGCTGAAGTGCTGGAGTGATAAACACAACAGGAAAACCCCACTTTTCTGCGCACATCTAATACAGGGACAACGACTCGCAGCAGCGAAACAAGAGGGCAATCGATTAATCGAGAAGGGTATCCTAAAATACACGAAATCAGAATGGTACACTGTTTCACCAACACAGATGGAGATTTCTCCATGACAGGAGATTTTCGATTTTTAAACCAACAAACGAAAAACGACCGATGGGAGATACCACGACTACAATCCTAACCCACCAACATATCAGGATCGGACACCTTTTCGATGATCAGAATACAACAAAACGTCAGCCTCATCCATATCCATCCGGAGGATAGAAGTAAAACCGCAACGATCACCCCTTTTGGGTTATACGAATGGACACACATGCCTAGAGGTCTCAAAAACACTTCACAGTTATGGCATCGATTTATGACTTCGATACTATCGAAATGCGATCACGCTTTTCACGAAAAAAAAACCGCATCCTCGCGTTCAGTATGGGACATCATGACCACCTTCGACATCTCAGGACGACCATAGATACACTGACAAGAAGGGGTATCAGAATCGACGAAAATAAATGCCAATGGGCGAAAGACGAAGTAAAATTCCTCGAATTTAACATCTATAAAAACCGAGTGAGCCCTCAAAAAGCGAAAATAGAGGATACTAGCACTCAGGTCGACCTACAATGATACCTTGGCTCCTTCGGATATTATAAAAAACACATGGCGGGTAATATCGAACGCTTTATCATCACTCCTGAAACAAAAAAATCGACTAGACGCCCGAAAAGAGAGAAAATTTCGAAAAGAGCGCTGGCAGAGGCAGTTACACTAACGCACTCGGACCCTACCGCTACTCTGAGACAAACATGCGACGCAAGTGACACTCATATACAGTATGTCCAAACCCGGAGCGGCTCTGGACTACCAGGGGTCCCTGAACTTCTTGGCAACGTTGAGCTCCAGATCCCCTCTAAACTCTAGTCTCGAAAGAGCCCTAACGTCAGCCAGTTTAGTTCTGACAAACTAGAAGTAGGGTCGTTAATGACCTGTCGACGCGCTATGTTGCCACATACTGGCAGTTTTACCTGATTGGCCCACTCACAGCCGCTCCAAGTTTGGACAGACTACAGGAGGGCTCCTAGAACAACTACAAGAAGGACCTCCAAAACCTATTGGTTTTTTCTTCAAAAGCCCTGTCACAAGAGCAACAAAATTGGGACACGTATACTAGGGAAATTTACGCTAAATACGCCTGTCTACGTTTCTGGCATGACGAAGTCGACGGGAGGAAGGTATCGATACTCACCGACCATAAACCACTAACTACAGCGCTTGGCAAAAAGAACGCCTATATGAACAAAAAAAAAAACACAGAATGGTTGATGTTCATCTTGCATATCACCCACGACATCCGACACATTCCAGTACATAGTAAGTTTGTAGTAGACATGCTTTCGAGACCTTCGATAGTGTGCAAAATCGACTGCACGCTCCTACACTAACTAAAGGAAGCACAGGAACAATTCCCTCCGCTTGAACAATTGTTACATAAATCACAACTAACCAAGGTAACCGACACAGGCATCAGCTTCTACTGCAACTTCGAAGGAGATTTACCACGACAATATGTCCCTCCAGATATGCAAAACTGGATACTACAACACATACATGGACTGGGTCACCACAGCACACCACAGCAAAAAAAAAAAAAAAAAAAAAGCGACAGTGAGATATTTTTGGCCAAACATCACTACATGTTCAACAGTTTACGAGTTAACAAAAGTTAGTTCTATTCTGGAAACCGAGTTAACTGCGTTATAATTTCTTAATAATAATAATAACAAAGTATACCCCTAAAAGCATACCCCTAAAATTACTTACCTACCAAGTACCTTTTTTCTACCTCAATTTGTGACTCCAATCCAGCTTATCATGTGTTCAGTGTTTGAAAAGACGTCTTTCCCTGACAAATATTTTTGAAAAATTGAAAAAACTTATAAGCTAGGTACCTACGTTTTGTTTATCGAAAGACAAAAATATCCAGTCTTTTGATTCGATATTACTATAATGTAGACATTTTAGCGAATTTTCAAAGAAAATTCAGCTATTGCAATGGCTTAGAAATTTTATTTAGACGAATTTCTGAAAATTTTCCCAATGAAAATCCGTTTCAGACCATTCTAAAACGATTCTTGAAGTTCAACACTTTTTAATATATCACCCCAGACGATATCTGAAAAAAATCTATCTATCTAGAAAATCCAAAAGAATTTCAAAATGTCAATAATATCAAAAGAAAGGATCAGTCAGTTGGCCAGAATTTTCGGAGTACTCTAAGCATCATTTAATCGCAACAAAAAAAAAAACATGTGTTTTTGGTGTAAATTAACATTTTAAACCTAGGAACATTATATGGTATAATTTAAATCAGCGCAAAATTTCCTATGAGAATCACCCACCAAATAGGTTAAAATGATTCTTTGAGAATTCGCTCATCTATGCTACATGACTGGTTTAATTCAGTTTAGTATTAATACTGGTACCGATACTTTGCTGGTAAGTATCCAAAACCATAATCTGGTTGTAAGGAACGATATTCAATAGGATACAGAAGAGAGTGACGCAGGCAATAGATAGGTAGATACAGCAAGAGAAGCTAGCGCTGGGCTACCTAATCGCAGAATCTTCAGCGGGGTAGAACATGCTATCGCATTTTTATTGGGAGAGGGGAGTGTGAAAGGACCTTCCGACACTTGGGAAAGTAAAGAAGGCAAAGCAGTGATGGGTGGGGTGGGGTGGGTGGGTGGAGGGTACCTCCTCCTATGACAGGTGAGGTGCGGTAAGGGAGACGCCGCTCTGACATCAGCAGCGAGCAGCGAGCGGGCGGTGAGCGTCATCAGGGGGGACCACCGGAGCGGAAACTGGATGCGGCGCGAAACAAATAGAAGGGATCGAGGAACAGAATATTGTCGCTCGACCCTGAGGGGCCTAACGCTAGAGTGGCTTCAGGTACCTAATTCCGTTGCAGGTGAACTGTTACCCTTTTTCCAACGAGTTGATTCCCCTATGTTATTCAGGGAGTATATGGCTTGGAGTTATGACTGCACCGCGTGTTGACTCAGAAACCACTAGATATTTGCTGTACAGATTGTTTACTTTCCTCCCACCTTCTCCAGGGCGTTTCAATAACCAACTCCGACGTTTCTTTGCCTTCACCCCACTCGAATCCCTTCAATCACGTATATAAATGTATATAATGCATGCAAGCTACCTTCCTACGAGCTACCTCGTACTTACATGTTTTGTGGATCACTGACATTTGCTTGACAACACTGGTAATATTACCTCATTATTCATGGCTCGGACGAAAACCCAAGGTAGATAAATCTTTCTATGGATAGATAAATATTTTTCATGTTTGGAATAAATGTGTGTAGGGTGTAGTTGGCGTTGACGTGAACTACAGTTCATTACCCGCCTACAGTGCAGCACAAAGGAGGGATGTGGGGAACCAGATTGGGTTTGGTCCCCATGGGAATAGCAGCTCTACCCGTTCCCGTGGAATCAGTTTTCTTATTCACAGGAAGACATTATATCCTTTCACTCAGAGTACCAGACAACCCTTGTGAATAGAAATATGTACCTCCTGCTACTTCAATGATACAACTCCACGCTCCGAAGTCCACTTGCTATTCGATTACATAAGTGGAAAGAGATACCTATAGGAAGTTGCCCTAAAGTGGACCCTGCTGCCAAAGTGAACTCCTAGCTTAAATATTATTGGCACCTAGATGCTGCAAACAAGCGTCACGGTCGCCAGTTATTTATTAGGTACCTTACTCTACCACTACTCTTGAAGTAATCATTTTAATTGGCGACCCCGGCGCTTGGTTGGCTTTTACTAAGTAAACTATCCATGATACAACTTCGAACATCCAGTGACTTTTTGAGATGTTACTTCACTTTTTCATGAGAATTTCCTGTTAGCGAATTTTTGAAGAAAATGATGCTCTTGCAATGACTTCAAAATTTTAGTAATGCACATTTTGAGAATTGTCTTAATGGAAATCCTTTT
>JAEMON010000001.1:90158634-90172920 GCA_030264115.1 Lygus lineolaris | reverse complement strand
GAAAATTCGCACATCAAATCATGCTGCATGAATGGAACTTTTTTTTAATTAATTGTTTTGTGACCTTTAGACTACACCAAAACCACCGCAGATAACATTAGATCCGTTCAGCCACCAACAAACGGAATAACAACTGTTTTTACTTGCCTGGCTGACCAGCGATCGAAATCGTCTAAAAATACGATACGAGGGATGGTTCTTCAGTTAGTTGAGGAGCAGCCAGTCAACTTCGTCCCCTCCCGGCAAAAATCAAGTGAGCCCAGTTTGATGAAAATCACCATACACAACACAATATTTCTTACTAGAAAGACCCATTAAATTTTCAAAAAATATAGGTAGTACGAAAATCAAACATTTGCACATCAATTTATGCTGTATGAGTGGAACTTGTTTTCGCAATCATTGCTCCTGTCTTACTTTGATTATGCTTGGCTAGCCTCCTGCGACCTGAATGGCGAAAAAATGGAAAAATGGCAAAAAACACTGAATTCAATTATTCGATTTGTTGATTTCGTCTACTTGTTGATGCTCATGTGACTCCTTATTTCCTCAATCCAGGCTGGTTGAAGATTTCTGAAAGAAAATAATTAGCCATAGCTGCAATATTATTCAAAATAATAAAATTTGAGAAACCTAAATATCTTTATAATAAATATAATTTTCTGGTTTGTTGGGTTTGCCCATTTTGTTGATTATTGGGGGGTTCTGAGGGGAGAGGTGATAAAAAGTTGGAAGGACTTCAGGAGAGTTCCCTAGAACAAGTAGACAGGGAAGTGCTCGGGAGTGGTGCAAGGGAGAGACGGGGAAAAAAACATAACTGGAGCTCTGACGAGGCCCCTTGAGGGCGAAAGCGCTTAGCCAACGATTGCTTAATAAAGCCAGCGAGTATCGAGAGGTGCCGATTACTTCTCCCCTCAGAACCCCCCAAAAATAAAAAATATATATATATAATTTTCGCAATTTCATCACAATGTTCCGACTCGTCATGCCTCGTCCACCCTCTAAATCCCCACCACAATAGAAATCGGTTTAGCAAATCCTTTTTTCTGCAGTAATTGAGATTTACAATGAAAATGTTAGCCTGTTTGACTTATCGAGCACAGTAAATGGTTTCAGAAATAAATACAAAAAAATGCTTCTTGAAACGTATGAGGAGTAAATACCCACCCATAACGATTATTGTCGTCACGTAATTCCTTCAAGGCTAGTGTGATGAAGGCGATTGGTCTCTTCTTCCTTATCATGTTTACGTGTAGCTATCTATCTAACTTGAACAAGATTCATTTTCCTCTCATGAGCGTATTTATATTTTTCTTTGTATTCACTTGTCAACTTATACTTATAAGCGTACTTTGTCACTGCCAGATTGTCATTATTTGTACTTAGTCATCATATCTATTTGATTTTACCTTGTACCTACTCGTATATTGGGCGTTGCCCGTGTTATTGAAAAATAAAATAAAATAAAAAAATAAAATAAAATTATTACCTGCTATCTATCAGTGAAATTGTACTTTGATGAACAGCTTGTCAAATTCGAAGTAGTGGCTTTATGAGAAGATAGTGCCTGTATTATTTTTCTATGTATTATTTAAGTCCCTAAAATTTAAGTATACGATTGTATGGGGATTGTAAAACATATTTGTGCGGGGGGGATGGCAGAGAGGACCCTCATGGTCCTAACCCATTGTCCTGTTTTTTTTTCAAATAAACGCCGTCAATCAATCAATACCTATCTCTTACTATCATCTCTTCCTAGTCTCTTACCTTGAGATTTAATGAAACCCTGAATTAAAAGAGATAAATCTAAGCAAGGGTATTTTAAGACATTTCAAATGATTTTATTATATTCTTGAGGGAATTATAGGGGGATTTTTCGTGAGTCATTAGGCAACACTGTCTACGTTTGACTCGGTCAACGGCCAGCGCGGCGACCACTTGGTTGGTCACCAATCCAACTGATAACCACGCCCGACGATCTAGTGGCTCACGCGTGTGGTCTCCAGTTTCGAAAGTGGCCCAAATCGCCTTTCAAGCATCGGTCGATTCTTCGGCTACTTTAGACTCCTAAAGACTGTGAAACTTCGACTAATTAGTTCAATGTGGAACGATTCCACTCTTCCTGGAAAAAGAAATAATTTTGGAAGAATATACAAATAATAGTTATTGATACACTGGTTTAGTTCAATAAAAACTCTGAGCGGAATGTAAACACTTATAATATTAATCAAAAGACAACGAAAATATAGGTAACGGCTCACACTAATAAAAATACATAAAACGGGGGATCCCATTTGCAGGGAGCACAGAATTCTCGAGAGAAGTGGAGTGAGTAGAGCGAGCAGAAAGGGGGAAGGCCTGATAGTTCATTGAGGTCCCGCTTGGAGAGGCAGTAAATTAGTTAAGCGGGAATTACGAATTTAGTCCATTTTCTCCCCCTAATTCACGATCAACGCTACAAAGATAGATGATACAAGATAATAACGTGAGCCGCATTAACCAATTTACTAAGATATAGAGATACAAGAAATTTCAACGTAGGTGTAGAAAGTTACAAAGTTATTGACACAAGGTCAATGAGATCAATAATCACTGGATTCAAAGTTAACGCGTTACAAAGCTATCACAATTGCAATTGATCAAGATTTTAAGTTAGGTACCTACTAGAAAAGTTCAAAGTTATAAGATTCAAAATTGATTAAAAAGCTAATTTGTTAGTTTCAATGTTATAAATTAGTATGATATTGGTAAAAAACGCTAAATCTATAAAGTTCTTCGAATATCATTGATAAATCCAAAGTTCGATTAATAAACGAAACAATACCGAAGGTGATTTCCAAATTCGGATAGCGAAATAATTGAAACAAGATATAAATATATAACAAGTCCAAAACAAAATTGGAATACGATTAGAAAATACTTTCGGTATTATTGGTTATAAAAAATTGAATCTCAATCATAGAGAAGAGGAACTCAAATTTTAGAAAATTCTAAACAGTTAAGAACAATGAATAATCAGTAGGGTAATATTGTAGGTATCACAAAACATAACAATCGAGATTAAATTAATTGGCGATGGGATCAATTTAACTGATGAACTTTTAAAAGTTCCTCTATTGGTCATCAATGTCACAACTCTGACTACTTGATCTTCACCAGGATGGACTTCTAACACTCTAGCTAAAGGCCAGCTCACAGGAGAAGTATTGGAGTCAGTGAGTGAAACAACACCACCAACTTGGACTTTTGGAGTCTTTTTTGTCACCTATACCTATAGTTACAGACTGCTGACATTATATTCCTGGCGTCACCTGTTCCAAAAGTGTTAAATTCCTTCAGAAAGAGTTGCCGTCTATTCAGACGATTGTTAGGAACTTTCTTGAAGTCGAGTTCAGGTGGGCACGTCAATGATTGACCAATCGAGAAATGGGCAGGTGTACGCGGAAGGGGATCCTCTGGTGATGCGGAGAGTGGTTGGAGAGGTCTTGAGTTTAAAATCCCTTCTATCTTGAGGAAAATTGTTGACAATTCTTCCTGAGTGTAGTTCAGATGATTGAAGGTCTTGTACAGTAGGGACTTGACAGCTTTAATCCCACTCTCCCAACTCCCCCAAAAATGGGGTGAGGCAGGGGGGGTTGAAGCGCCAGACCACCCCAAGTTGAGAAATACCTTTGAAGATGCCATTTTGGGTGTCCTCTTTCAGAAGCCATTTGCGAGCAGTTTACAGGTATTTGACGGTTCCTTTGAAATTAGTACCCTGATCCTCCCTCCCTGATCATCTGACTTGAAACACCTCTTCTTGACGTAAACCGAGTAAAGGCGTCCAGAAAGGCTTCATCTCACAAAATAGTTACAAGTTCGTGGTGATAGACCCTGCTAGGCATACATACAAATATACTTAGGTAACATATGAAATGTGTGAGCACTACGTCGAGATGATTCTTGACAAAGGAAGTACCCAGCAAAATCAACGCCACTTATGAAAATGGGCGAACACCAGCGAATCTAGAGCCAGGTAAGCTACCCATGAATGGTACAATTCGTGGGCGAGAGTACCTAGTATACAGGTAAAGCTGTCATGGGTCAATTCCTTTACAAGATTTCGTGCATTAGGTATCGAATATTGCTGTCTTAATATAGGTGGCAGAGTTGATGGCCCAACATCGTTATTTTCCTTGTTTCACTATTATTGTAGTAAAATGGCATCTGGAAGGTAGCAGTAGGTACTGGATGTTTGAGATCCTCTGAGAGGGGGGCTTTCGTTAGGCGGCTTCCGACTCTTATAACACCATAAGAGTCGATAAAGACATTGAGATGACGAATTTCCAGAGTTAAATCGTTGAATGAGCAGTTCTGGAATACTGCTGGATAGTATAGGTACATGTTGTGAATGTTGAT
This sequence comes from Lygus lineolaris, assembly GCA_030264115.1. NCBI lineage: Eukaryota > Metazoa > Arthropoda > Insecta > Hemiptera > Miridae > Lygus > Lygus lineolaris. The sequence continues at coordinate 90,168,522 of JAEMON010000001.1, read as the reverse complement.
AATATGAACGTTGGAATCTTGTATTTCCTTAGGGGATACAGGACCCTTCATCTTAAATTGTTTGGGTACTCGCCAGTTACCCAAGAAACTCTTCATCCAAGCTGTCTCTTGAACTAGGTGCAACCATGATGAATGTCGTTCGACAAATTTAAAAAATTGAGGAGATCGTTTGACTGATATTAGAGATAGTTTAATGGCTCTTAACTCAGGTATTTCGATACGAGGGTGGTTCACCTGACAGTGGCCAGTTTTCAAGGAGATCGCAACACCAGCTGGGTCTGGTCCATCACAAAGGTTGATCTTGAAGTGATGCTGGAGTTGAACTTTGAGACCCGATATCGGCTGAGTTGTCAGTGCCTTTCACATGGGGCCACTATTCACTCTTGGTTGAGTCGAGGATTCTCTGTAACCTTCGTGATACGTAGGTCTGGAGAAGATACGGTGCAGTTCTCAGCCACACCGATACTGTAGTAGAATCTGTAAAACAATATTCTTCTGTTATGTTCAAGTTTTCACGAACAGATACCTACAAGAGAATCGAATAGTTCAGATAATAATGAAGCACCATAAAGTTCTAAACGAGGTGTAGTCTCATATTGAAGAGGTGCTAGGTAGTCTAGTTTTGGCTATCAACAGAGTTACAGATACATGAGAGCCTTGTGTAGATCTGAGATATGCAGTGGCGCAATATCCCTTTTCTGATGCGTCCGAAAAACATAATTACTAATATGTAGTACCTATCAGTATTTGTGAGAACCCTGGGTATAGAGATAGTAGAAATAGCTGGTAGCTCATCGATAAAATTAATCCATTCCTTCTTGATATAATCTGGAACTTCCTCATCCCAATTGAGTTCATGCTTCCATGTTTCATGCATAATGCATTTGGTATAGAATATAATTGGTTGACTAAGTATCCAAGTGGATCAAATAGGCGTGCTATAGTTGATAATATGATGTGTTTCGAATTTCCCGCGGCGGTTGGAGTTATGACATATACTAAAATGTAATCTGTTATAAGGTTACAATTCATCCCAAGTATGAAGAATCCCATACAAGAATTTTTGTAACTAGAATTTCATTTTATTACAGAGAGAGACAAGATCGCAAGGTTCAGTGTCACCAATAATAGGAAAGTTGTTGGAGGCCAACTCACTGAGAGAAAATCCACCCTTGGCTAATAAATCAGTCAGTTGATGATTTAGTTGTTGGAGTTCTTTTACAGTGTCCCTTCCATCGCTGACGTCATGGACATATATATACAGTTGAGTAGGGCACTAGGCAGATGCTTGTGGATTGTTGCCACCCTCGCCGTCGACAAGAGCGTGAACAGCCCTCATACTCAACCAAGGTGCTGGACGATTACTATAAGTTACTGTATTTAATTTATAAAACAACGGAATAGCTAGAGCTACATCAGGATGATTGATTGATTGCTACGTTTATTGGTACTGGCTTACTTAGTATATACTACAAGTCAGAAGGTATCTAGGAGTAGTTGCTTACATCTAACGTGTACTTGCCCACTGAAGGAATCCCCAAAGGACGAAATTTCGACTTGCCTAAAGCTCTTCACAGTATCACAAGATATTGCCCAAGGGAATCGCCTCATGTTGAGCAGTATATTTGATATAACAGCCTGTAGTTTTGGCCCAATGTGCCAGTGGTCATTAATTGAACCCGTTTTTGATCGAAGACTACCATCGAACACCACACGATGTTTCTTTTCATCTCCATTATTACTCTAAAATCAGGAGTGTTGTGAAACTTGTATATCAGAATACGAAAAATAAATAAACAAGGTCACTGCCATCGGGAAAAACCCTCAGTCCGGACCCTTGGGAAAGACCCAGCTCAATATTAAATTCACTAGAAGTAAATACTGCTTCTGAACCAAAATGTATAATGGATGAGGGTATATCCCTTGGAGTCTTACATCATTTTGGTACATAGGAAAAGCCTAGAATATCTAGACAGTAAATTCAGTTTCCGAGCCAAGTATATAATGGATGGGGTATATCTCCTGGAGTCTTATATTACTTGGTAAAGAAATACTAGGGAACTTAACAGCAAGATTCTTCTACTCTACTATCTATTGTTCTGGTTGGGCGTATATCTCCTGGGGTCGTTCAATAGAGAAATAGACTTCATAGAGTTTTGCTAGTTGCCCTACCTCGACAGGATTACTCATTAATTCAGCGCTTCACGCTAGTACCTCAATTCTAAGGGGGAAGGTGGATTTCGTAGCGAAAATTAAATGTTAACTTTTCAAATTCAATTTTTTAACTATTATACCATTTTTAACAGTTTTTTCTCAAAACTAACCTTCCTTGAAAATGACGGATCCTTCCGCCGATGAGGCACCTTTCCTCTCCACTACCCAAACCAAGTTGCCCGAGTTCTCATACAGTGATCCGAAGTTGTGGTTTATTCAAGAGGAAGCAGCTTTCGCAATTGAAACAATTTATGGCACAACCTACCAAGTTCAAAAAGGCCATCGCTTCCCCACTACTAGAAGTCATCAAGGTCGTCACTGACATCAAGGCATCCGACACTGCGCCTTACCAGACACTGCAAGACCTTCTGCTCAGACGACCTCATCACCTCAACGCACCCAGGAACACAGAAGCCATCCCTCCTCCTAGCGTCACTGCGATACGAGGCGACTCCTACAGTACCGTCGGACCTCCTCAAGGTGTTATGGCTCAACCACCTTCCTCAGCGAGTTAGAGAACTCCTGGCAGCTTCCCCAGAGACAGAGTTGATTTGGATGTATTAAATAGGCATCTATGCAGGTTTGATAATAATGTTTACAATTCTGGCCTAATTTCATATTATAAAGAAGCAGTATTACCAGTAGAACAGAAACTCTCAATCTCGGAAATAACTGAGGATTCAATTAAAAAAAAAGCATTATTCTTGATCACATCCGGAGCAGTAGGAAATATGTAATGGCATTCCAGTAGACCTATTGAAATTGATCACTGACATAATATGCCTAGTTTTGAAAAATGTATTTAATCATGCGCTTTGAAGTTGTAACTATCCTCTCCTACGGAAAAAGTCAATAGTACTACCTCTTAATAAAGCAGATAAGCCTTCAGCTCCCAGTGACTATCGAGGGATAAATAAAGTTTGTGTGATGGGAAAGATTTTGGACCGATGTATTTATGATTTATTAAGTGATCATGTATATTCGATTAATATTCTCAATGAGTTCCAATCGGGCTTCAGGAGAGGTTACAGCACTGAGACTGCATCAATTAGAGTGACTGATGACATACGGAATTCAATGGATGATCGCAAGCTAACACTTTTGTGCCTAATAGATTTTGCTTGAGCGTTTAGTTCAGTGCGGCATTATTTACTCATAGCAGTACTATATTCTATTGCGATATCGGATCACTTGTTAAAACTGCTTGAATCGTATCTGTGCAGTAGAATGCAGAAGGTGAAAACCTCTTTGGGCGAGGAATCAAATTGGTGTCATGTTGTGGTGGGGGTGCCCGAAGGTTCAATTTTGTCGGCCTTGTTTTTTGTTCTTTTCATAAATAGAATTTCAACCAGTTTAAGACATGCAAGATATGTTCTTTATGCTGACGATCTACAAATGTTCCTGGATGCAGATAAATATAATTTAACAAGCGCAATCTTGAAAATGAATGAGCATCTAGAATCACTGAATAATTGGTGTATAGCTCATGGTTCAAAGATAAACCCAAGTAAAAGCAAATTAATGTTGATAAGTAATACACGAATAAGGGAGCAAATAGATTTCCAGACACTTCCTCCTGTGAGGATTGCTGCTACATGTTTAGATTTTGTTAGTGCTGTAAGAAACCTAGGGCTTGAATTTGATAGGATGTTATCATGGAAACAACGAGTTCAATCCGTTTCCAGCAAAGTTTAAAAGGGATTGTACCAATTCCGTAGACTGGGATATCATTTGCCTAAGGAAGTGAAGTTGAGACTGGTACAAGTACCTAATGTTGTTCCCAATTTTAGATTATTGCTGTGTCCCTTACTCTGACCTTACCGAAGAGTTGTATGATAAGCTGCAATTAGTGCACAACGCGTGCATGCGTTTTGCACTTAACATTCCAATCTATGAGCATATTACACCTTATTACAAAAAAACAAATATCATGAAAATCAGAGAATGGAGGTACTACAGAACTGGTGTGATGTTGTATAAAGTACTTAAATCAAAAGCACCAACATATATGATAAATTTAAATTTATGGGTGAAATCCACCGTAGGAATACGAGATCAGCATGTACCTTTATGAAAGTGCCATCCCATAAAACTGTCAAATATGCGGAATCTTTTTATATAAAGTCAGTTAAAATCCACAATGAACATTTAGAATTGTTTAGTTCTAATGTTTCTATTGATGCATTTAAGAATAAATTTAGAGAATTGCTACTAAGAAGGTATTAAGCACTTACATGCATATATATTTATATTATTTTAAATGATATTATATATATACATTTTCTTTGATATGAATCAATTATTGTACTTCTCGCCTGTGTGCCTAGCTCGGAATTTCACATTTATGAGTGTGGTACACGAAAGAAGTACTCGCCATGCTCACTAGCTTCTGCAGGTAGCTCTGCATAGAACTAGTATTTTCCATAAATTTTCTTCAACAGCTTGTGCTATGAGAATTTACGAAGATCATTAAAAAATGCTTGATAATAATTTTCCCTTGATGGCTTTCAGGAACTTTTTATTTTCGAAATTTGATCAGCAATATAGTTTATGAAATTTTGTTGTTGTCCTGTTGCAAAAACACAACAAGATTAGTATACATATTTACAAAAGTATTCATTTGCAGTGATGTTTATTAAATTGTAGCTAAGTAGGTATGTCATTTATGGTAATTTTTTTTAAATTTGATTGTGGGAGCGTATTTTTATTTTTATTTTTTCCATATTTCATAATACTATTATGTAACCGAAATGACTGATGAGAGGACGTAATGAATATACTGACTCTTCTAGGCTGACTCTTCTAGTCTCTACTGACTCTTCTAGTCTGACTCTTCCTCTACTGACGATGTAAGAGATGACCTTATGGCCCTAATTGTAATCCTGGTGAATAAATAAAGTCAATATGAATCTCTCTCTCTCTCTCTCTCTCTCTCTCTCTCTCTCTCTCTCTCTCTCTCTCTCTCTCTCTCTCTCTCTCTCTCTCTCTCTCTCTCTCTCTCTCTCTCTCTCTCTCTCTCCCCCTCCCTCCTCCCCAACACCCAGAAGCACATTACACAAAAATATGATTCAGTGCCTTCTACGAATATTTTAAGATTCAATTCTCCGATTAGACGCCACGCCGACGGGAGGACGTTGGTTTTTCTGGGGAGGTTTTCATTTGATTCACCCTCACTCAGATTAGAACGATGCAATTGAATTACCTGAAAGAATATAATTGACCTATTCTGAATCCTTCAACTATCAAGGTATCGAGATCTCCAACAAATTATCATGGGAACCATATATCAAGAAAATCTCTGTTCGAACCTTCGCCTCACAATCTAGAGTCAGGAGAGCGAGCGATTTATTGCCGAGAAATGCCAAAATTAACATTGTTCGTTCTCTTGTGTATCCGATACTTGACTATGGCTGCGTGGCTTATATGAATCTCGACTCGTCTTTGAAAACCAAACTCCAACGTACTTTGAACGCCTGCGTTCGTTTCATCTTTGATATTCCTAAATTTTATCACATGTCTAGTTACTATTCTAAACTTGGGTGGATGAAAGTGAAGCAGCGTCGGCTCTATTTCATTGGCATTATAATGTTTGGTATCTTTGATAACAAGGTTCCTGAGTACCTGATGTCCTTATTCTCCGTGAGATCGTACCTGATGTCCCGTGGTGACCTCAAGCAACGTTCTAGGAGGAATGAAACACTCGGATGGGTTCGATTATATTTCACGCTGATCGTTGCTTTTATTCTAATCGGACTTGTTCCAAACATTTCTTGAAATACATAATGTCGAAACCTTACTCAAACATCTTGAAATAAAGTTCGCGAACTTTTATGAAAAGTTCGGGTTTGAGTTCAAGAAGAAGAGTTCGTGTTCGAGTTCAAATATTTTGGAATATGCAGTTCGAGTTCAAGTTCGGGTTCGAGTTCGGTTCGAATGCTCCCCTAAATGCGCTTCTTTCCCCGCTTCTCCCATGCTATTTCGTGGACATCTTTGAGCTCGAGGGTCAGTTTTTGGGGCGGGGGTTGATGAATCCGGATTTTCTGCCCATATATTTTAATGGTGCAGGACACTTGAAATTTGGGGAGATGAGGACAACGAGACTTTGCCCGATTTCCACAAAGATTAAACATGCAAACCGTAACAACTCATCATCAAAACATCATGTGCAACTCACTGTTATATTAATGAAAATCTCAGTGCTTTGCAATGATCGTGATCAGCTGATGTTGGTGAGAAATTCGAATTATTGTGAGAAGAGTTTATAGTATACGCCAATAATCGTGAAATGTTTGTCAAGTCAGCCTCTCGTGAACTGGCTTTGAGACTGAATGAAAGGCAACACGGGTTTTTCTTCGAGGACCTCATGCAGGTTGAACGAAAACGTAACGTTTCGGTTGGGAGGGGATCTGTTCGGATTCTATTGAAACTAGATGCAGCGAAAAACGACAGAGCTGTCCTGGAGGCTGTCCTCTACACTCCTCCCCACCTTTCCAACATCCATCCTTTGCGGGTTGGTAGATACGTACCATTGTAACTTTTCCCCAGTCATGGAAACGTTCCTACAGATTACGTACTACCTGCTCGCCCGGGTCCGCTCAGTCTCAACGAAACTCACTGTTTTTCACGTACATATCTCTTTGATGGATTATCACTCCTGAAGGACAGGAGTTCGAAGGCAAATTCGTTTTAGCGACCCGGCGCTAACTGAGGGGCAGAATATCCTTGATCACCCTCTCGGCAAGAGACTTGATCATCGAGTTTTCACTGGGACGTCCGTTCTCTGTGAAAAGAAGGGACAGATGGGGTTTTCAACGGACGTTGCGAGATGGAGGGGATTTATGGGGAAATCAGATTACCTTATGGCTGCGATGAAAGATCAAAGAACGTCCAGGTCTTTATACTGACTGCTCAGACCGGACTGGAGGTAACATTTTGGACAGTCAAGTTCTTCCTATCCCAACCTCCACATTTCAACCAGCGAATACCAGTTTTCACTATTATTGGAACCAAATAAGGTAATATACTACTAACCCACCATGATATTAGTGGAATCGAGCAACCACTTCCTTGGCCATAATTTTTCAAATTCAAAGCAAAATTCAATTCAAAGCATAATGAAATTTATTTTTGATTATTATTTTCAACAACGATGGCAATTTTTGCTCATTTTACAACTCGATCAGAGTGAAAACGATTTGATTGGATAAATCAAAAGTTTTAGTTTTAGTCATGCAGCTAAGGGGGTTGATGAGCGAATTTTCAAATAATTATATTAACCGATTTGGTAGAGACCGATTTGGTTCTTATAGAAAATTTTGCGCTGATTACGAATATACCAACGATTTCATCCTTCCTTTTGTTATAATTGACATTTTGGATTTCTTAGATACATTCCAGGGTCAGATATCGTTATCTATGTCACTCCAGACGATATCTGACCCTGGAATCTATCTAAAAAACTCGAAATGCCAATAATAACAAAAGAACGGGTTTTTTGGACTACTCCAAGGGGTCAGGTTTTTTGCGTAAATTACCATGTTAAACATTGAATATCAGCGTCAAGTTTCCTATTATAGGAGTTCTTATAATAAGAATCACCCACCGAATCGGTTAAAATGATTCTTTGAAAAATGTGTTCATCAACCACTTGAATGTTTCTAATGAGCCTTGAAATCAGGTGTTTTGACTAGCTGGCAAAGGAAAAAAGTTCCATTCATGCAGCATGAGTTGATGAACGAATTTTCAAAGAATAATTTCAACCGATTTGGTGGGTGATTTTCATGGGAAACTTCACGCTAGTTCCTATGTTTAAGATGGTAATTTACATTTTTTTTAACCTCCAAAAACACGTTTTTTGACCCTTATTTTCAAAAATCTGAACCCATGAAGTACTCTGTAAATTCTGGTTCCTGTATTTTGTTACTACTGGCATTTGATTTTTTTTGGATTTGTTAGTCAGATTCCGAGTCAGATATCGTCTGGGATGACACATAATTGTGTGGTAGTGTATTAGCGAATTTTCGAAGAACATGGAAGCTATTGCAATGGCTTCAAAATTTGAATAATGGAAATTTTTGAAAAGTTTCTTCATGGAAATCGTTGGAAAATATTAATAGTTAATCAATTTATCTCCGATTTTTCCCAATTTCTAATTCCAGTTATTAGGGACTACCACAAATTAAGAAGTGTGACCACAAAAACATAGAATTTTTCGAGAGTTAAAAATTTAATTCCGGCGAAAATGTTGATGCCTAAAACCTAGTACCCTGTATTCATCTTGGCATAGCAAGTACCAACTTCAAGATTGGTTTCATGGAGATCACCGAAAATACGTCGCCGTACGGCGCACAGTGGGGAAAAAAGGTCATTTTCCGGAAAAAACTAAGCTCCGCTCCTCGTTTATAGGAAATTTTGCGCTGATTCCGAATATACCCCATGTTCCTATGCCTAAAATAGCGAATTAACTGCGTAAACCTCAACAAACCTAGAAAATTCAAGTTTTTGACCATTGGAACGTCCCAAAATTATTTTTACATAAAACAAAAGTTAAAGACCTGAGACTTCTGCGTTGAATGAGACCAATGCCAGGTCACCAACAAAGTAACCATGATTTTTGGTTATTTTTAAAAGTTTTCCTTTTTCAGTCGTGAACACGAAAAAAGTCGAGAAAACGGAAAACTTTGAAAAATCATCAACAATCATGGGTACTTAGTTGGTGAGCCAGCGTTGGTCTCATTCGACGCAGAATTCTCAGGTCTTCAACTTTCCTTCCAAACAAATATGATTTTGGGCATTTACAATGGTCAAAAATGTGAATTTTCTAGGTTTTTCGATGTTTACGCAATTAATTCGCTATTTTAGGCATAGGAACATGGGGTATATTCGGAATCAGCGCAAAATTTCCTATAAATGTGGAGCGGACCTTAGTTTTTTCCGGATCCGCCCCACTGTGCGGCGGACGGACGAATTGTTTTATTCATTTTTTGGATTCCACGTATCTTGAAATGTAAAACATAAAAAAATGTCTTTCTCGATTCCGAAGGTTCATTATTGAAAATAATTAACCAAAGACTGCTAGAAGGAAAAGAGTGTTTCGGGTGATGGTTTTCGGAGATAGTACGGTTGAAAGGGGTTGAAAAATGTACAATTGAACTGTGAAAGAAACCCGTGAAGTTATCTCATTCAGATTGAGGGATTCTTGGGTGAAAAAAGTTATTATTAATTGATTTGAAGAGGGTGGGACGAAAAAAGATTGATGAGGCGAACTCGTTACATTTTCCATTCAAAGTTACCCCCTCCTCTTCTGACCAGCTGTTTTATTTCTTCAGAAAAAAGTGAGATCTTTGGGTGGTTATCTCTTAGTTTGGAAAGTTGCTAAACCATCTAATTTTTTCAGAGAGGTTTCAGTTGTGGAAAAAACGTTGATTATGGTTAGTGTCGTCGATTCAAAATTTTGACCGTAATTAAATCCACACCAACTTCCCTGTTTCAAATAAAAACCTACCAATGGCAATTTTCAAAGAAAATGAAGCTATTGCGATGGCTAAAAAACAAAAATAATTGTACGTAGGTAATTTTTTGAACTTTTCTCCATGGAAATCCGTTTTAGACCACCATTCTAATTTTTCTAATTTTAGTAATGCAAATATTCGAAAGTTTCTTGTATAATAATAT
>JAEMON010000001.1:90062733-90094572 GCA_030264115.1 Lygus lineolaris | reverse complement strand
GAACTTTTCCACGGTTATCTCAAGAGTGTCAAAACAATACCTTTCACCTAGACGAAACATAATTTATTATGAATCAACGCCTATACCTACACATGTTTCCATATTAAAATAATGTGTTTTACAAACATTTTTAAGAGCCCAAATAGGCTAAAAATGCCATTTTAAACACCCAATTTTTTAAAAAATTTCCGGGGGCGCCTTTCTTTGAGGGTATTAAGACCCCCCCAATTGAATTTTTCTATATTAAAATCATGTGTTTTACGAAAAAGGGAAATTTTGGCTGACACCGAGGGAAATTCGGTTGGGAGGTTATGGAAACACTGCACCGAAGTCGGTAGGAGACTTGGATTTGGGAAGAGAAGAGGCTCCCCGGGTAGCTAAAGCCTACTTACTGAACTAGTATGGAATTGTGATACTTCGGAAAATCGGGTTTAAAAGGAGTTTCTGCCTTGTGTCAGCCCAACTCTCCTGGAGACGTCTCGGGGTAGCAGGAAGAATACTCACGAGTATTTTACAACATTTAATGACATTTATGAACAGGACAATGGCAAAACTCCTAATTCTAGTACACAAATTCATACTGAGGTTATGAGATGAATATTTACCTTGCTCCTGAACGATTAAAGAGATGTTTCACACAGGTATTTTAAAATAAGATATGACACAGACCGAACTGGGGTGAGAGGCTACACTAGACTGACTCACGGTACTGGATCGGGGTGTTGTTGAGCGGTTCTCTTCCTTTCAGGCTGTCGTCGGTTGCAGGGCTTCCGTTACCGGTAGTCTGCAGTGTTGTTCTGGGCACTTGGGGAAGAGAAGAACGTTCTACGACTCAATGGGTCGTTTAAGTAACACTCAGAGAGTTTCCCCTATGGAGTGTAATTTAATTACAATGGTAATTAAATACCCTGGAATAGAATGCAGGGATTTTCTCAACAATCCAAACAATGGTCGGAGGGTTGAGTGGTTGCTACCAACGAATACCTTGGTCTCCTGGAGACAGTATTCGAAGGGATTTTCAGGAATCTTATCGAAATGATTTTCGTGAAAATCTTTAGCGAGAGAGTTTTTCTTTTGCCAGTAGTCGACCCGCCGTCGAGCTTTAGAGGGCAAGAACTGTCTGCTCTCCCTTAAGAACACCCCTATTTTATATTCTCCTATTGCACAAGATGTTGTCACCCCAGGAGACGTATCCATCTCTACCCTCTCCATGCAATCCAACCCTTCCATCTCCGTGTTCCTTCTCAGTTGATTTTCAGAGCAAGTGGAAGGCTATCTTTCGCCTTCGACAAATGGGATACCCTGCCTAGCCGACCCCCTTCCCATGCTACGCCCTCAATACCTACGCCAGATAATTTCCCAAATTTCGCAAGTATCACACCATGACTAGATCATAAAACACCCATTCATGATTCGCTTCACTTCAATATTAAAGTATTAAAAACTAAACAACTTACCTAAGTAAGTAAAAAAATACACCTACTGCACCTAATGGGTGGCACTAAAAATCTGACCAACGACCAAGAGGAAATACACGTAAGAAGAGGAAATTCTTCTTCTTCCATGGCAAACAAGAACAACCAAGGTTGTCTCTGTTACTATGTGCGACAACATACGTCCGAGATGGTACATCACGTGAACATGGAAGGTTTCTTCCATGACATGAATGTTCGCTCCTATTAGTAGGTTCCTCGATTTTTGTTACTTGTGTATAGTTGTCTCCGTTACTCTGTGCTTGTGTAGGATGCAGGATTTTTAAGCCCCTCCATGGTAAGGCGGTAAAGGAGTATTCAAACACCTCCATGTCAGGTCGAGAACACTCAAATCAGTTGTAGTGTGGATGTGGTGGAAGTAGGGTTGAAACCTTCTCTATGGGCGAGTTTCGGGTTCCTATTCCTTTTAGCTGGAATCTGGAAAAAAGGGAAGGCACCCTTCTTTTTGTTGGCATCACTTCCCGAAGTTCTCCAACATGACCGTGAATCACCTAGTTTCCACGGCCTTCGACGATCGACGGACCATTACTCCACTTCAACTTTGTGTCCGAACGTTGTTCCTCGTGATCAAGATTTTAGAGGGATTTTCCTCCTATTTTAAGGTAACTCATACTTTTATTGTATTCTTGTCGAAATTATTGAGAGTCTTATGGGTAAATGTAAAACTATTTCCGTTACATGAATTAATTTGTTTGTTACGAACTCATACGTAACGTTCGGCTCACCTGGTCACCTCTTGGGGGAACTCGAACTGTGTTATTTAGCAAATTAAATAACATGAATTCCCTCAAAACTCGTCGTCTTTCTTTGGAGGCCTTGCGGTGGGATGATTTTCATCAAATTGACGATAATTTGTGTGACACAGGTGAGCCCAAGATTTCGGGAATAGTAGGAAGGGAAAACCAAAAACTTGGTTCTTTTCTCATAATCAACCTTGTTGGTTCTCCATCTTGGGGAGATGGCCGACCAAGCCAAAATCAAACTTTTAATCAAAATATTGAAAATCATCCGGAAAATTCCATTCAGAATTCATGGAGTGTGTTCGAAAATTCAGTTTTTAACCGACATTCTATAAAACCTATTCAAAATGTCGATAACAATGCGACCAATACTAACGATCCGGAGTAGTTTTTACATTCGGGGATAGAATCGTTTTATCCCTGTACATCCGATAAGGTAATCCTACCCCTTGTTGACATGTTGAGAAAAAATGGTCAGTTTTTTGTTCCCCCAGTTTATTCAAAATGAGTTCACTTTGAATCGATTGATATTAGTGTGTATTGGACATCTCTGAATGGGTAGGTATACGAGAATAATCAATTTATTCGAACATGAAGCTAACAATCATCTAATTCCGCAAGTCTGATTTTGCACCCATAGAGGACACATAAAATCGCGATTGCTCCAGAAGCGGACTTTCTAGGTATACCAGAATTGGACAAGTGGTTTTTACCTCAATCACGATTTTATTTCCCAATGAAAACAACATTCAGTCAGTCTTATAAGATTATTTTAAAAAGCTGTTATCACATAGTTACTATACAAAAGTAGATTCCCGGGAATTCGCCTACCACTGATACTATACAAAAAGGCCATGCATCCGGCAAGGCTAAGCAGATTACCTATATTGGCTTCGTACCATCGATGCGGTTTTAGAAGGTTATGATAATTATGTTAAAATACGTTTTCTTATTTCTAAGCTTAAAGGTAGAGCTTTAATTGTGGCATGCCAGCATGCAAGTATTATTCGAGAAGCTGATAGCCATGAACAGATGAAAAATGTCTTATAGGATAGTTTCGATTTTGAAAACTCTGACGATATCTCGAAATTAATGTCATCTCTCGAAAACGACCTAAGTCAAAATTTCTGATAGTTTGCTAGCAAATACAAAGAGTTGTTGTCTAGGGTCATTTTCTCGCGAGCTGAGACCCAGTGACGAGATTTTTTTGTCACGTGGGCCACAAAACTTTTTTGTCAAAAGGTCCCTTTACTCATTTCGGTCTTGTTTCTAACGAACTCACCCAAAACTCTTGACGACGCGACAATCTTGGCAACGGATCTGGAGAAACGGTTCGCGTTGGTGAAGGAGAAGAGTTGGGGAGAGTTAGAGGAAGAGTGGGGAGAGTTGAAGGAAGTTTATCAAATTCTGACTACCCTTCTCTACCAAGAAACCAAAGAAACCGGCCCTGTGTTCCAAGTGCAATGCGTGTCTGACATTTTCATGTACTTGAATTCCCTCAAAAATCATCGTCTTTCAGCTTCTCCATAAACTTCTCCCTAAAGCTTCTCCATTATTCATCTTCTTTGGGTAGACATGGGACGTTTTAATGACGTGTCGGGACGCTATTCTTAGTTGAAATTAGATATATTTCTGATAATAGGCATATATTTCGTTCTACTAGGTTCCGCTTGACAGATGGCGGCGTTTTTCACAGGTCAAATTTCTAGAGGAAATCTGTACTTAGGTCTTCCTTCCTGTCATGCTTTCCCGGTAGGAGTTAGTCGACCTTAGGTCGCAATGATTTCAATGAAACTTGCCTGACTTGGTGTGAATTTTTGAAATTTCACATCAATTTCATTCTTTATTATTTTGTAGCTTCAAGCTGAGTTCACATGGAAGCGCATGTAATGGATTTGGTTGAATTCAAGACGCTCTTGGAACATGGGTTCGGTTCTCATCAGTAACGGATCATCCCACTTTCACCGTTTTCGATTTTCCGAAGTCAAAATTCTTATATCTTGAAATACCATTTTCGGTTGTTGATTACAGCGAATTCTAGTTGAATAAAATTAAATTAGGCACAGTATAGGTATATAGATGCATGTACCTACATGATGAATATTTGTGGTCCGAAATTCTTTATTCTTATTAATTTTAGTTCTTATCTTTCAGTGTGAATATTCGTTGACTGAGTTTCAAGTCATGATTATAAGACTCTGGAAACCCTAACAGTATCATCGTTGGACAACACACCCAAGTGAGGAGGTAAAGTGACTGTAATATTATAAATATTCAGCAGTAGTAAATGTATAAAATTATACTCTCTCGACTGTAGTTTAGGTACTGTTTTCTAAACACGGCTATCAGAGTTACTTTTTGTTAGTGACCAGCTTGTCTAGAGGGAATAGGTACCCACTAGGTAGGGATGGGGATCCAGGAACCCTCCTTGTGGAAAGATTACTCCTCCCTTCTGCCTGCACTGAACACATGATAGGGAACAGACCTGAGGTCTGGATTTGCTGCTTTTGACCTCAGAATTGGATTTGGGACCGTCGAAAATCCCTGCATCCCAATTTTCAGCTCAAAAATCTGTGAAGTCTGGTGGAAATTAGCAAAAACGTGTGACGTCATCAGTCAGTTATCTCCCTCTCACTCGGTTACCACGTGCAGGAGCAACAGGGAGAGAGATAGAGATTTGACGGATGAAATCACACAGTCTTTCCCCCGCCCATTTTTGTCCAATCATATTGATTCCACCCACGATTGACAGGAGGTTTTTTCATGGCCAGGATTTGACCTATTGATGATTTAATCCCATTGGTATTGATTTAGTCATAATCATTTTCTGATTTATTGAGAATTTACCCTTTCAGGGTGCGCGGACGCCCGGCTCGAGAATGCCCTTAACGATGCCCCGACGCAGCTCAAAATCCTTTTTATTATTGTTCTCGTTTGTGATTTCAAAAATTCATCGATTTGCGTATGTTATACAATAATGGTTACATACTTTACGACGTGAATCATCATTTTAAGTCTACAATTCCATCCAGAGAAAACTGGAAGAAACTGATGAAAACCTGGTTTTTCATAGGTTTCTTCCAGTTTTCTCTGGATGGGATAAACTTAAAATTATGATTAAAATCGTAAAGTATGTAACCATTATTGTATAACATACTCAAATCGATGAATTTTCGAAATCACAAACGAGAACAATAATAAAAAGGATTTTGAGCTGCGTCGGGGCATCGTTAAGGCCGTTCTCGAGCCGGGCGTCCGCGCACCCTTAAAGCCTGTGATCATTAGCAAAAGGAGTGGAAGACGTCTGAACGTAATTGACCTCAAGCTAACAATATCCATTCTCAACGACTCTCTACTATCTTCTCTATAACTTTCAATGCTCTATGAGATCTGAAACAAATCCTTAAGCACTACACTTCCACTACCTTGATAGATTCAGAAGCCAGAATGAAAATTATGAACTTCTTGATGTGTTTACAATCTTTCAATCTTTATAGCTACGCTTCATTTGTACTTGTGAAACATTCCAGTGCATCGGAATTTTTCATTTTTGACCGCAAATTAGCGTCTGTGGGGGAAAAAACTCTACTAACAATTTTCAGTTCGAAATTCCATGTTAACTTCTTTAAAAAAGGCGTAACGGTTCAGATGCCACGAGGCAGGTTTGTTCCAAGCAAACTTGTTGTGTTGACGAATTTGTAGTTTGGGTGTCATTCGGGATTCAATGTTATGGTGTGGGACGTACAAGGTGTCGGTTGGGTTGATTTCCCTGTGTGTGGGTCAAGTCAACTTACCTCATAGGCTGGGTTGAGACCATAATGGATTTGGTTGCTTGGAACATAGGTTCGGTTCTCATCAGTAACTGATCCACTCTCAAAAACGTTTGGAAAAGGGTTGTGTTGGTGTTTTGTGACATAGATGAGCGCAGTAGTTCCGTCGCAGATTTTTAGTATATTTCGAACTCAAGCGTACTGTATGACCGAGAGCTAACTTCCAGGCCCACCTTTTTCTAAGGACTCCCACTGGTATGAGAGCTTTCTGCTGGAATAATTTAAAAGGTTCCATTCATGCAGCATGAGTTGATGAGCGAATTTTCAGAGAATATTTTTACCCGATTTGGTGGTTGATTCTTATAGGAAATTTCACGCTGATTCCGAATATACCATATGATCCTATGTTTAGGATGGTAATTCACACTAAAAACCTCAAAAAACGCGTTTTTTTAAAGCGATTTTTGACTCTAAATGTTCAAAATTTGACCCCTTGGCGTACTCCAAAAATTCTGGCCAACGAACTCATCCTTTCTTTTGATATTATTGACATTTTAACATTTTTTTGAATTTTTTATCTCGATTCCTCGTTCAGATATCGTCTGGAATGACACATATATAAACATATAAAAAATATATATAAATATACATATGAAAAAGTGTTAAATTTCAGGATTCGTTTTAGAATGGTCTGAAACGGATTTCCATGGAAAAAAAATTCAAAAATTGGCATTATTAAAATTTTGAAGCCATTGCAATAGCTTCATTTTCTTCGAAAATTCGCTAAAAATCAGATGGGATACCCCATTATAGGAGCCATTTATGACCCATTTCTTCATTATCTTGAAATAACATTTTCATATGCTAAATATAATTAATTCTAGTTGAAAAATATTGAATTAGGCACATTACTATTCTGATTCATGTTCATCATAGATTTGTGGTCTTGAAATTCGTTATCCCCGTTATTCCATTTCTTGTATTTCTGTGAGATATTTTCAATGGAAGAGTTTGAAGCCAAGATTTTAAGATCCTGGAAACCCTAACACTTCCATAGTTGGACAACACGCCCTAGTGAGGAGGTATTATGACTATGATATGACAAATACCTAGCAGTAAGACGCAATGCGCGAGCTCCAGTGGAGCCAATGAGCGACGACTACGTACCGCATCATTCAAAGGTCGCTCATTGGTCGACCGTTTTTGTTTGATATACACATTGGGCGTTTTGTTTTGACGAAGGTGGATCTACGTCCTTTCTTCTGCTACCATGTAATGTGACTCTCTGGGTCTGAGGAAGTTGTAATGTTTGAGAATATTTTAATCAGTTGCGCCCAGAAGGGGTCACAATAGCTAATACCTATCGTAATTACTGAGAAATACCTACTGACTACCACTTCAGTGAGGGAGGAAGGAATTGTGGAATAATACAAGTAAATAGGTATTGATTCGAGTTTATATAGTCTCCTTTGATTGCCGAAGGGCTAGGAAGATATAGGTAAAGTAAGATATAGGTAAGTTACTACATTACAAGCCAAACACACAAATTCCTCTTAAATCGGGGGAATTCGAGCTGAAAATTGGCAAACAGGGGTTTTGGCAGTGCTAAATCTGAATTAGATGTTGAAAGTGGAAAATTCCTACCCACGCGAAGACACCCTAAAGGCCAATAATACTCATATAATCATAGGGTTTACAATTGGATACCCTCCTGTTTTCCCTGGGTAATTCCCTCCAGAATACCCATAATACGTGGAGGAAGAATGATAATGAATCCTTCCAAACCAAACGCTCTGCAACAATGCCATGATGGAGCGGGTGAACCAGCTGCCCTTAATGCAGTTCTCCCCTCTGTCAAGATTTGAGAAAGGTAAGGCAAATGTGACAATTTGAATCCCTTTGGAACCAGTGATTGATTAGCTGAGAGATGATGGCTGGATGGATGGATGATGGTTGGTTCAGGCCTGATTGCCATAATTGCGGTAGCCCTCAAGAATCGAGAGTCTTCTAGTCAAGCAGACATGGAGAAATCAATTTACTGTCACAAGTACCTATCTATATTTTGTTGTGTAGTGAGAACTTACTAGACCGTATCACAGAAGAAAAATCCTTAATTGATTACACTGCTCCCGCTACCGTGGTAGACTCAGACGCAAAATTAGAAATTATGAACTACTTCAAGGTTTTACAATCTTTTATTTCATAGGGAAGTTTGATTTGATCTAGTTAGTGAAATAATACCATAAAATAGATTATATAAAATGATAAATAGATAATATATAATTTAGATAAACTACCATTTCTGTATGTTGAATACAGTGAATTCTGGTTGAATAAAATAAATTAGGCACAGTACTAATTGTATAGATTTTTGTAAAAATTATCTTCTTTGTGGTCTCAAAATTCGTTATTCTTATTCCTTTCCAGAGAGAAATTTTCGTTGACTGAGTTTCAAGTCATGATTACAATACTCTAGAAACCCTAACACTATCATCATTGGACAACATGCCCTAGTAAGGAGATAAAATTACTATGATATTATAAATACTTAGCAGTAGTACCTATCTATATTTTGTTGTGTAGTGTATACTTGCTTGACCATGGCGTGGGCACTATCATCGAGATAAGGTATGACAGAGGTGGGACAATATAGGTGGGAGTCGGCTACCAAGGATCCGTACTAGTACCCAAGATGCAAAGCGCGAGCTCCAAGGGGAAACCCGGGTAGGTCCCACCCCCATTTCATACCCGACAGAGGGAAGAACATTGCAGGCCTCCCGCTGGCGTCAGCACGCTGGGCGCCCCCAGAAGCATCCTCCCCAGCTTGCGTATTTGTTATGGCAAAGCATGATGTGGGGGAGGGGGCAGACGTGGCTTTTGGCAGAGGTGGGAGGGACTTTCTCACCAC
Organism: Lygus lineolaris; assembly: GCA_030264115.1. Classification (NCBI taxonomy): domain Eukaryota; kingdom Metazoa; phylum Arthropoda; class Insecta; order Hemiptera; family Miridae; genus Lygus; species Lygus lineolaris. Next base: position 90,085,661 of record JAEMON010000001.1, on the reverse strand, counting down.
CGCACCCTTCCCTAACTCTCGCACCTTTGGGTGCTAACCCTATGAGATCTGAAGTGAATCCTTAAGTGATAACAGTACTTCCACTACCTTGATAAAAGTCAGAGGCCAAAATGAAAATTATGAACTACTTGAAGCATTTACAATCTACATCTTTACAAGGTTTGTTCTTGTGAAACAATCCAACATTCCAGTGGGTCAATCGTGTTCTTTCTGTTATGTAATGGGCCTAAAGGTGGACTTTCGCATGGAGCCGCCGCGGCTGCGGCTAGCGTCGGCCGCTAGACGCGGCGGCCAGACGCTGGAGAGGGTACTTTCGCATTACGCCGCGCGGCCAGCCGCCATTCAGTTTGTTTTCAGTCTCCAAGAAGCATAATGAGTAGCGTAATGTCCAAACGGAAACTCGCGGTCATGTTGTTGGAAGAGGAAGAAGATGAGGAGTTGTTATTTATGTCGGAGAGAAGACCAATTGCTCCATTGTTTAAGAATAGAAAAGTGCAGGGGTTTTATTCTTCCTTAATCAAAATGCATCTGGAGAACGACGAAGAAATGTTTCGAAAGTTCTTCAGACTAAACGTTGAACAATTTGATTATGTTGTGAGTTTGGTAGAAGAAGACCTCACCAAGGCCAGTACAAGCTGGGTTCCACATCCCATCACAGCACGAGAGAAAGTCGCCGTGACATTGAGGTAAGTTTCAAGTAATTCTTATCCTTATTCATATTCTTAGTAAATTATCGAATTTCCAAATTTTCTGGCTCAAAATTGCGACCTGTGGTATGGGACAGACAGCCCCATATACCTCTAGAGTTGGATGAAGGTGATTGAAAAACTCAGTTGAAAACGTGATTTTTATTCAAAGTTGAATTATATGTTTAGTAAAAATGAATGCTACATATCAAATAAGTTCAGGGACCCATCCCCGGTGTACTGATGAGGTGCCCGAGCTCTGGCCTCCAGGTTCGTCACCAAGGTTAAAATACCCAGTTTGGCCTCAGAGATTAATTCAAGGGGGAGGATTTTCACACTTTGTGCTATACTCTTCATGAAGTGATCCACCATTAGTTCTTCCTCCATTAGTTTTTTAATCATCTCGTGCCGTTCTTCCGACCTCTTCTCGAATGAAAGAAACCTTGAAATGGAACTTTTTGGTTTTTTGAAAGTAGAAGAAGAAGCACTTCCACAACTTTCAGGATCGGTATTCGCATCGCGGCTGTTGGGCTCATCAAATGAGTTCAGGCTGTCAGATTGGGTGTTTTCCCCTTGATCTGAAGCTAAATCAATTGATCCCTGAGCCAGGGTGTTAGTAGACGGTCTCTCTTGCTTGACGTTGTTAAGGAAGGAAAGATCTTTGAAAAGGGACCATTTGACATTTTTATTTGGGGCAGCACTGCCAGTCCCGAGCTTCCTCTTATTTTTGAAATGAGTGTCTTTCATGTCCTTCCAGCGCTTTTTGCAATCTTCTTCTGCAATTTATAAAGAGATTTTTGTTATTAATTGTTGTTTACTAATGGGAGGGGGAAACTTATATGGAACTGGACGTGTGTCCATGTCCAGCATAACTCGTAAACATATTTTCCCTACTAAATAACGATATTACTATATTTTTCTTAATTCTTTCCAGGTATCTCGCAACTGGGGAGTCCTTCGCATCGCTGGCATTTTCTTCTCGTATTTCAAGCTCCTACATTGGTGAATTAGTGAAAGAGACATTAGACACACTTTGCAAGAGATTAGTTCCAGTCTTCCTACCTCCACCAACTAACGAATCGCTATCCCAAGGTGCTGCTGATTTTTATGAACGCTGGCAATTCCCTAATTTGGTTGCTGCAATCGATGGAAAACATTGCAGAATCTTTAGTCCAAAAAAATCAGGATCATTATTCTTTATCTATAAAGATTATTTTTCCATCGTACTTCTGGCACTAGTTGATGCGAATTACAAATTTATAGCCGTGGACGTGGGGTCATACGGAAAGGAAGGGGACAGCTCAATCTTCAACAAATCGGAATTTGGGAGAAAACTACTTGATTCAAATTTTTACCCACCAGACGCTGAACTTCCCGGATCAACCACGACACTACCTCATGTCATTGTGGGCGATGAAGCTTTTCGCCTTCATAAACACGTAATGAAACCATACGACAAAACGTCAGCAAGGTTGGACTCTGAGAAAGCACTCTTCAACTACAGACTGTCTCGTGGAAGACGAGTGAGCGAAAATGCATTTGCACTCCTAAGTCAAGTTTGGAGAGTGTTTTATACACACATTGCAGTCAAGCCCGAGACAGCTGAACGGCTAATCTTAGTAACATGTTGTTTGCATAATATGCTGAGGGGAGCTTACCTCGAGAAAAATGGGCAGCCGTATCACGACTTTGATCCATCAGCCCAAACGCCGAACTTTCAGAATCTAACTAGACCAGGGGGTTTCACCAATGTGGACGGATTTCATGTTCGTAATGAATTTACGAAGTATTTTCAGAATGAAGGGGCTGTATCATGGCAAGAATCTCGAATTTGATTTAACTTGGGAAAGATTGATTAATTTGTAATAGTATTTTCTATTTATCTTTTGAATCTGTAATATAATTCAATGATATACCATCTAAAAACTGCTGGTACTTACTGTTTTTCTTCAGCAATTCCGCAATTTTATCCCTCTGTTGTTCCTTCAAAATGACATCTTTGTACTTTTCGTTCTCCAAATCATATAGGTTTGGGTAACCTTGCACTGCATTTATCAGGGTTTCATCCTCCTCACTTGTAAAACGTGACATTTTCTCAATAGTAATACGCTCAGAACACAAATTTTCACAATAGATAAAGCACCAAGTATGAGTATGTGAACCACAGTTGCAGTCTGTGAGTCACAGGACCCCCCAGGCCCCGTGGTGGGAGGCGATAAATTAGTTTTCCCCGATTTAAGTTGCGGGTTTGCATACTCCAGACGCGACCGGCGCGCGGCTGTACTGGTCCCCCTAGCAGTCGGGCCGCAGCCGCCCAGCGGCCGGAATTTCGGCCGCGGCCGCCAGACGCTCGTGCGAAATCGGTTTCATTGAAATACATTGAAGGAGTAGTGAGCGTCTGGACGCCGCGGCGCCTAGCCGCTGGCCGCAGACGCGGTGGCTCCATGCGAAAGTCCACCTTAACGGTTCTGCATGATGTAACAAGGTTGGTTCCAAGCTAATTTTGTTAATTGAAAAAGTTATAGTTTGGTTTTCAATTGGGTTTCAATGTTATGGTGTGGGTCGCATAGGGTGTGGGCTTGGTTGATTTGACCCCTGAGCAGCATGGAATGCGGAAAGAGAAACCTAGGTTGTGGGTTCACTGAAACCCTTTCGTAGGTGCTATAATTCAAGAATTTCAGAATGAACGAGAGATTGATTCCCTCTGTGCGTTTTGTGGGAGGGTAGGCGAAATTGAAGCTTGGGAGGTTGCAGAAAGTTTCCCTGCAGTCAAGTCAACTTATTTCCTAGGCTGGGTTGTATAATGTGATGGTTTTGGTTGCATTCAAGACCCACTTGGAAATGGATGGGCGCAGTAGGTTCGTCGCAGTTCTCTAGTATAATCCCAATCCGAGCGTACTGTATGCGGCTGCATTCTTTACTGTTCAACTTGTATCCGAGTGACGAGAGCCCCCATGCAGGCGCACCTTTCCTGAGAGCTCCCACTGGTATGAGAGCTTCCTGCTGGAATAATTTGATAAATCAGATGGGATACCCCATTATGGGAGCCATTCATTGACCATTTCTTCATTTTCTTAAAATTTAATTAGGCACATTACTATTCTGATTCATGTTCATCATAGATTTGAGGTCTCAAAATTCTTTATCCCCATTAATTTCAGTTCTTGCATTTCAGTGAGATGTTTTCGTTGGCTGAGTTTCAAGTCAAGATTATAAGACCCTGGAAACCCTAACACTTTCATCGTTGGATAACACGCCCTAGTGAGGAGGTACCATGACTATGATATGACAAATACTTAGCAGTACTACCTACATATATTTTGTTGTGTAGTATATACTTGCTTGACCATGGCATGGAGACTATCAGCGAGATAAGGTATGACAGAGGTGGTACAATATAGGCGGGAGTCTTGCCAGGGGGACGTCCACAAAGGATCTGTACTAGCACCAAAGATGCAAAGCGCGAGCTCCTGAGGAGCCTATGAGGGAGGGGATCCAGGATCCCTTGTGAAAGGATTACTCCTCCCTTCTGCCTGCACTGAAAACATGTTAGAGAACAGACGTGAGGTCGGAATTCCGAACTTTTGACCTCAGCATCAGATTGAGCACCCTATCAGTATCCCAATTTTCAGCTCATAAATCTCATGATCTGAGTTTGGAGGATCTGACGTGTGACGCCATCAGTCAGTTATCTCCCTCTAGAGAGAGAGAGAGAGAGAGAGAGATTTTTTGATTGATTGATTGATTGATTTTATTTATTGATCTGTACAATTTTGGGCTATGTAGCCCACTCTTACAATCATACAGAAATAATAGTTAAAACATACATTTTCTTTTGTCAGGTGAAATCGAACTTATACCACTAAGTAAATAAATAAATCAAATTGTTTCCTCGGGATTCGTAATAGATTTTATGAATTGTTTCTTGAATGTGACAATAGATCCTAGTTTGAAAAGATCAGGGTATTGGTTAAGGAGTTTGATACTTTGGATAAGAAAGGACTTAGAGTAAGTAACAGTGTTATGGTGGGGAATCTGATATAGACTTGAAGCATGTCTAGTATCCAGATCGTGAACAGAATTCTGTGGGACATAATCATTAGCCAGATATTCTAGCTTGCCATATTTCAATATTTTGAACGTAAGTATACCTATTTTAAATTTCCAATCCAGTGGGTCTGCATTTTAAGTTCTGACCAAAATTCGGACTCAGTGCCCTTGTAAACACTACGACTAACTTCAAAATTTCGTGTTCTTTCCATTACATTCATAATGGGTCTTATGGTTCTGCATGATTTCTCTAGGTCTGTTACAAGCAAACTTGGTGGGTTGAAAAAGTTGAATAGTTATTGTTCTAATGTTAAGGTGCGGGTTGTATGGGGTGTGGGCCTGGTTGAATTAACCCCTGCGCTGCATGGAACGCAGAAGAGAGAAACCTAGGTTGTGTCTTCATCAAAACCCTCTCGTAGGTACTATTATTTAAGAATTCTAGAATGAACGAGGGATCGATTCCCTCTGTGTGTTTTGTGGGAGAGTAGGCGAAATTGAAGCTCGGGAGGTTGCAGAAGGTTCCCCTGTGGGTCAACTCAAGCTACCTCCTCGTCTGGGTTGAAAATTTAATAAGTTTTGGTTGCATTGAAGACGCGCTTGGAACGAGTTCAATCCTCATCAGTAACTGATCCCATCCTTGAACAATTCTAGACACTGCGTTGGCGTTTTAAGACATAGATGAGCGCAGTAGGTTCTGTGCAGACGAGTGCTCCCACTACTATGAGAGTTTTCTGTTGGAATAATTTATAAAATCAGATAGAATTGGAGTTGCCCCATTGGCCATTTCTTCGTTATATTGAAATGGCTCATTTGTATGCTGAATAAAGTGAATGCTTGTTGAATACAATTAAATTAGGTACATTACTTTACTAAAGTCATGGAAATAATACATTCGTGGTCTCGAAATTCGTTATCCCCATTTTATTAGTTCTTGTATTGCAGTGATTTTCGTTGGCCGAGTTGCGAGTCAAGATTATAAGACTCTGGAAACCCTAACACTATCATCGTTGGACAACACGCCCTAGTGAATGAGGAGGTAGAATGACCATATAATATTATGTTGTATAGCATCTCGCTTGACTAAAGTTGTGAAGTGTACCCACTGTAGTGAAAGAAGTGTACCCACTAGGTAGGGAGGGGGATTCAGGATCCCTTGTGCTGGGATTACTCCTGGGGCTACACTTGGGGTCGGAATTTGCAGATTTTCGCCTCAGATTCGGATTCAGCACTCTCAAAAACCCCTGTTTCCCGATCTGAATCAAATCCTATAGTGATAACAATGTTCAGCTACTCCGATAAGAGTCCGAAGCTGAAATAAAAATAATACACAACTTGAAGCCTTTATGCTTCCTCACTCCCGAAGGTAGGAAGCTATGTATTCATGAAAGAAATGAATAAATTGTTGTCCTCCAAAATCAAAATTTCCACTTACTTTTTTCGTTTGACAGCTTTCTGAACAATGGTAGCTTTCTGGTTCCATGTCTGACTGTCCATCTGTCTGTCAGTCTGTGGTCAATTCCTCAATTCGCTCGCTCAATATTTAAACGTGATTTTTCGTTCCAAAACCAGTCTGGAAGGAATATTATGGGCAAACTCGTTGTAGCCCGTGACCTGCTGTAATTTTCTGAAATGGGAGAAAACGTTGGGTGAAAATACGAGGCCATTTTTCTTGATCCTTTAAAAAACCAAACGCTATGAAATTCCGAGCTGAAAATTAGCATAGTGTAAAAAAATTAACCACAAAAATCGACGCAGCTTCCCCCCTTTTTTTTGCGGTTTTGACCTCAAAATCTAACATAGCGTCTCCAAAAAACCCTGTATCCCAATTTCAGTATCAGTCTGATATCTCCCTCTCGGGAAGTTCCCAGAGATTTGTCTGATGACGTCACACGCTTTTTGCTTCCCCGTTTTCACTTCCGTTCAATTCCGACCCTACATATTGCACCTTTTTGAAATCTCTTTTGTGCACCTACAATCTGAAGAAATAATTATGAAATGTCTGACAAGTTGGGTAGCAGTAAAGCTTTCTCGCTATCTTAAAATGGACGTATAGAATCAATTAATGAAATTTTAACCAAAATTGGTAGTAAATAGTCTCGTTATGCAAAAATGCAAAATTATGAAGAAAAAAAAGTTTGCGCATGCAGTTGTGACGAAATTGAGTAAGCCCCCAATTACTAATTTGGGCAAAATCGGTCCATTCGGAACAGTTTTTACAGGAAATTCGCTTTCAGCCATGCGCACACGCTACCATTAGTCCATGGGTGATACAATCTATAAATGGCAGTCTAGGGCCCAACCCTCACAATCATCGAAAATGTCACCGAAATTAGTGGAGCACTTCCTAGCTTTGCCTGACAACAAAATTTAAAATTTACTATTCAGCTATTACTGATCCAATTGTGACAGGATTCAATCGTCTTGGAGTCAGCCTCCTACTACCTCCGTGTTTGATCAAACTTGGTCCTCCAGGAATTGAGAAACCGTAGGTTCAGGAAATTCACGTTTTCGTATGCCTGACCGGCACAATCCCTGCAAATTTAAACAAAATCTTACTATAATTCCGTATAGGGACAAGGAATTTACCACAGACAGATACGGAATCAAAATTGTCAAGAAAACTCTAAACTTTGAAGCAAGTTGGAATTTCGATGTTGTTTTCCACTTATTGTTCGATTACACTGCTTCCTCACCTTCCTTAGTGGGGTAATAAAATGCACGTCGGTTCCCAATTGGCGAAAAATGCAGGAATGAAAAATGCTGTCTGTGTCAGTTCAGTTTTTGGCGATGCAGGGTTGGTAGGGACAGGTGGTGGAACTTGGTTTTATTGCATTTTGCTTTTCTAGAGGTGTAAGTGGCGTATAGAAATCCCTGTGGCGCATAGGTTGACATTTTATCTCATTGTTATAGAGGCTCTAGGTTTGTTAGCAGAGTCAGTGGGCATTAGTTGCTAGCTGATCACAAACTGGTTGGAGAGGGGTAAAGTGCGCACTGTGTGACAAAGAAATTACTCCTCATAAGGGCTTAAGTGTTGAACGGGCAGAAACACGATTGTGAATCACAATCTATTATCATTTAATAATGATTAACAGGAGGTTTCCATTTGTTTTCTGAACGTTACGAGCGTCACGTCACGATGGGGTTTGTGAACGTCACGTCACGATATAATTTAATCGTTATTAAATGATCTGACTGTAGAACCATAGGTCTACCGTCCGTTTTTTTTTAAGTTATGGAATTCAAACATCTGCTGGTGATTTGCTGACTGCCTTATCTGGTAGAATTAATTGGTTCACATAAGATCACTGAAGTTGAGCTATCAGCGGCGTGGTTAGTATTGCTTCGATGGGTGACTGCCTGCGTGGTTGGCACCACATATCTCGGTATTTTCCCGTCGAGCCATCAGCGTTTCCCTCTCCACTCAAGGGGGTGAGGCAATGTATAGCCAAGAGCAAAATCATCAGAACGAATTCTAATCCTCCCTTTGGTACACGAGGTAGAGTTAATCGGCTGGTGGTTCATAGATAATTATAGTTGGAGTTCAGTCACACAAGGAGTAGGTAAAGATTTACGTAACTTTATTCGTATCTTGTGTGACTGAACGCCGACTATATCCATGTATTACCTCCCTCCAGAGGACAGCTGACGCACGAAAATCCAGCCTGAAATGGTTGCTAACTCTACCTTTACTGCATCAGCTGATTGTATTGCCATTTCCATAATCTCGAAGTTCAAAGTTCTACAAAACTGTTCATTCCGAAAGAAGATCTGTTCTTAGATACTGTAGGGTACTGAAGAAGGACAGGTACTCCTTGTTAATAAACATGTTTGTGAACGTCACAGTTACAGATGATATCAATTTCGTTCTTGGCCATCTTGTATACTTTTATAGTTTCCCTCACATATTATGTACGTGGTTCTTCTGTTTGATTGCCTCCAAGTGCTATACAGTCCAAGGACTGCCTGTTTCCATCCTTCAGAACGCATCCCTATTCTTTTAAAAATAATTTGTTAGTTCTTATTACTTCTTATTGTTAGTTTTCGCAAAATCTTATCGATTCAGTATTCTTATGATATTTTCATCTACTCACAGGTAATCGGACTCCATGACAATCATCTGTCTTCAGTTTGGTGCTGTTGGAAGAAGAGTTGGTGGCTCTCTCTTCGATGAGCTTCCTATTGATTCGCCTGGTGATGAAGACTCCTTTTGATTTCATGAGAAACTATATGGTGAGTTACTTGGAAATAATCTAGCCATCGATACTGACCCAGAATGCCCTGCTGACACCATATCTACAGTTCATCAGGGCCAATTTCATTGGCTGTTCCATCCAACACTTGGTCACTTGAGGATAATACAGCAGAGTAGTGGGAGTTGATAGGAAGATAATGATTTTGAAAAATCAACTAGAATAATTATATTGATTGAAATACAAAATTAGAATAATCTTCTTGAAATAATCAATATGTGAATTTTGAGTGCTTGACTGTAGAAGTCTATCGTGAAAATTAACAACACTCCCACTTTCACTCAGACTTCTGCTTCACAGACTTTGCCAGAAACTCCCCAATGGTGATGAGTCCTAGTTTTTCTTGGCAAGCACGGAACTTCTCCTTCGCTGAAGGTTTTATGATAATGTCTGCGATTTGATTCTGTGTTTCCACATATTCAACAGTGAAAACATTCTCATCGTACTTTTCCCTGAAAGTAACGAATGTCGATATATGATGATTTGACCGCTTATGATGTTCTGTATTTTTCATTAGTCGAAGTGCGATTTGATTATCTTCGTAGAGCACAGAATTGCCATCTTGGCTGTCAATTGATTCCAAAACCGTTTTATTCAAATGAGCTCTTTCACTCCTTGACAAGCAGCTATGTATTCCGATTCACTAGTAGACCGACCTTTGTTTTTGTGACGACCAAATAATATTCCCACTATCTATTTTGACTACTATCCCAGAGGTTGACTTCCTGGTTTTTACATTCCCGTTGCAGTCAGATTCAGTGAAAACTTGAATAGTGGAAACGGGTTGGTTTTCAAGCATTACCTATCGTTTTTGTTCCTTTTAAATATCTAAATATACTTTTGACATCAGTCCAGTTCAACTTGATTGATTTAACGATATGCTGACTGGCACTGGTAACGGCAAATGATATGTCTCTTCGTGTAGCTACTAATAGATGCTGAAAACTCCCTATTGCTTCTCTATAGGGGACTCCCACTATTTCCTCAGTATTCAATTCAATTCAATTTATTTATCCAATCGATGATACATAATTTTGTTTCAACAAAAAAACTGTGTGCATGGTATTAAATGAAATTTTGTACGACATTCCTAGGAGATGTACTTTGCGGTAGGCTTGGCCCTTGTTTCAAGGTATGGTTTAGGAATGTCGCACTCATTTAGCAGTTCACTGGCTTGTACTGCTTGTAGATTGAACGGGGTGCAATGTACATGAAAAGGTTAACATACTTCGTAAAAAGTTTCGTGGTTCCCGCACAGTCACTATTACAGATAACACTAGCCAAATGATTGCGTTTAACATCTTTCAAAACCTGGAAGAAAAGACTATCCTACATCCTAAGATTACGTGGTTACATTAAAATGAAATAGTTTTCGTACGTTAGTTTCTACACAGCTGTGACTATCCAACGTAGGCACTGGTTAGCAGTGCCTCGCAGCCAGATACCCCAGTTTTCACCAGCCACGTTAGTATCTGTTGCTTATAGTTAGGCCTGGAATGTTTTTGGGGTAGTTTCATTTGACTATCCAGAGCTCTATGAAGTAAGTGTACAATAAACTTTGGGCTATGGGTCGTGAGCGTCAATCTAGGTATGGGGGCAATAACGTTCCCATCAGCTATGTACCTGGTAGTGTACGTTGGAGTATGTTGTGTCTCTATAATTTGTGGTTGTTTATGGAAGAGTAGATTTTTAATATACAGCTGTTTTATAGTAAAGATCTTGGCAATATCAAATAAATTCACTGATGGTGTTCTACGCGGTAGTGACAGCATTATCTTTATAATTATTTTCTGTCGAACATGCAATTTATTGATATGGGAGGAATAGGTACCTCCCCAGGCTATAATACCGCACTGAAGTACGGATTGCAACATGGTCTAGTATACTAATTTTATTGACTCTTTCGGAAGTGAGTGTCTAATGTTGTAGAATATATACATAAACTTCTTAACTTTATCATGCGTATAGTCTACATGGGGCATCCAGTTTAGCTCCTCATCCAATACTAGGCCTAAGTACTTATGCATTGTAACACGTTCAATCGGAGTACATGAACAGCCATCATTTGGTTTACATGTATGTAGCCTAATACATAAGTTTGATTCTTGAACAAGAGATTTGTTTCCACCCGTATAAAATTAATTTTGTCTTACTGGTATTTAATGTGAGATAATACTCGTACAAACCATTTACCTACTAGATTTATTGTTCGGTTAGCACTCCTGAATACATCTTTGACTTGGACAGCGGTGTCGTCAGCAAATAAATAGAGTTTTGTATTTGGTAAATCAAAATGAGCCACTTCATTTATGTACATTAAAAACAACAGAGGGCCTAATGTACTTCCTTGTACCACTCCGAATTCATTGTATCGTTCTTCGCTGGTACTGTCGTCGATTGAAACAACTTGTTTTCGGTTTGTCAGGTAGCTCATAATCCATTCCAAAGGGGGGCCTAGGATTCCCAATTCCTGTAATTTGTACATGAGTGATTCTCTGTGAATAGCATCGAACGCTTTGGCTATATCAAGCATTATGAGGACACCCTTTTTATTGGTGTCTCGTATACTATAAAGGTCTGTGGTTAGTGCGAATAGCGCCTCATTCACGCCCACATATTTGCGAAATCCAAATTGCCTGGGGTTAAGTATATTGTTTTCTTCAAGATAACTATAAAGCTGGTTTTTTACGAATTTTTCTTATATTTTAGACAAAGTACTCAACATAGAGATTGGTCCATAGTTCCCAAGTTCTCTCACAGGCCCTCCCTTGTATATTGGAACCACTTTTGCGGCTTTAAATACTTCGGGGAATACTGCTGTAAAAAGGCTAAGATTGTAGATATGAAGGAGAGGGTTTTTAAGGACACTGATATGGTTTTTGATAAGGTAACTGAATGCCATCTATCCCTGTCGACGACTTTCCGTTCATAGATTGCAATATTTTTTCCAAATCGTTATCCGATATGCTTCTAATGGTAAAGGTCCCTCGAGCTATATTTGAGGTCGGAGATTTTGAGGTGCGGTTGTTTATGAATTTTGCGGTTAGCTTTTTACCAACTTGTGAAAAGTATGAATTTAGCGCGTCACAGGCGATTTTCCTTGCTTCCTTGTCTGAGGCATTTTTAGTTTTCGATATTTCTTTAACTAAGGGGTATTCTTCGTTATTTGTTTGGTTTGTACCTAAGATGGCGGTTTTTATCGTGTCCCAAGTTTTCTTCGAATTTCCTTTGGCTTTGGTTATTTCGCCTGCAAAGTACCTTTTTTAGCTGCTCTAATCATTTCTTTGACTGCATTTCTGTATCGATTTGCTCTGTCCTTCAAGTTTTGGTCAAGAGGGTTCTGTACCGATCGTTTTTTTAATTTATCTCTTACTCTTATTGATTTTATCAACCCCCTAGTTATCCAGGGTGTTAGTTTGACTTCCCTACTTGGTATTTTTTTGTTCACGGTTGCCGTAGAGACCGTGGAGGTTGTTATGTGCACAAACTCAGTCGCTGCAATGTTAACATCAGTGGTATTCAGTACAGATGACCAATCCGTTCTGCTAAGTAGTTCCCTCAGTACATCATGGTCTACTTTTGGTACTTATTGGTTAACGGGAGGCCACTCATTTAATGACGGTTATTAAATTTATACGAAATGAAAATCACTTTATTGTACAAAATAATACTTTTACTATCTATAAATAACAAAATTTTACTATTCTTGTTCACCTTTGTCGCGTGCAGCAACCCAGAACAGACCGATGTCACGATAAGATAAGCGGCGTCTCTCGTGTCGATCACTGACCTTGCCCGACCTTGACCTACTCAACAATGTAGGCTGTAGTTGAGACTGGACTTCCTACGATAAGTAATAAGTGGTAGTCAGTCTGAAAACATTTTATCTTTATAAATATCAAAATAAAATAATACATTTTATCATTTTAGATTGTAAAATGGGTGGCCTCCCGTTTACCGATAAGCACCCAACTGTTTTCAAGTGATGTGATCTCTTCCGTTTCAGTCGAATATTTGGCGGTAGGATTAGGGCTGTGGAAAAATGATCAGTTTTTTTTCCGAAGAGGGATGGGAGGAGCCCCTTGTCACTGAGACCACAAGAGATCTATTGTGACCTATCAGTTATTGTACTCTTAATTATTGCTGGCAGTTTAAGCGACTTGGATCTCGCAAAGATATGGTCAATTGCCGTTTTTGTGGTACCCTGAACCCGCGTAGGTTCATTTATAAGGCCAATGTACCCCAATGCTAATAACGCGTCGTTGTAGCTATCGATACTATCATGATTACTTAGAAGATATAGGTTCATGTCACCTAAAACAAATGAGTGGTCGGCCGTTATGGCTCCTAGGCTGGATTCTAACTGCGAAATGAATAAACCAATTTCAGTCTGCCCTCGGGATGGAGTTCTGTAGACTCCCGTTACTGCAAAAGTTTCCAAACCTAGCTGAAAATAAACGCTGAGGCCTGTGGCCCCAGTCATAGTTAGATTTATTGCTTTGCAAGTTATTGTATCGTTTGCATAAATTACCACACCATCGTTGCAGTTTCGTGGATTCTCCGACTGGAAAGAGATGTATCCAGGAATTTTACCTTGGTAGAGGAGTCATGGAACGTTTCAGTCAAAATCAAAGAATCTGGTTTGGTCCTCTCTGACTCCAACCAACCTAAAACCTCGTCCAAATTCCTACTTAGGCTACGAATATTCATGTGCAGTATAAATAGGTTTTCGGCAATATTAAATTTACTTACATAATCGCTAAGGGTGTCATATTTGGCTGAGGAGTATTAATTTTGATTTCAAAGGGCGAAAAACCAGGGCTGCCATCTATATGTCGATCTTCAGTGTTCATGATTCTGTGTTAGGGGCGTCCTCCAGCGCCCTGTTGACGTCGATTTGCCGGACGAACTTTTTTACAGCCCACGTGTAGGCTGGGCATGATTTATCAGCATGGTTCGTATTCAAGCCGGCTCGTTTGCAGTTTATACATGCCACAGTTTCACTTGAGCACAGTTCAGTCCGGTGTGTGCCAGTGCACCTAGCACAAATGTCCTCCTCATCTCTGCACCTGCTTGCTGAGTGTCCGTACGCCTGGCATTTGTAGCAGCGGCTTACGTCGATGAAATCAGTCACTTCGCATCTAGCAAAACCAATATTTATCCTTCGTGCCCCCACCAATATTCCTCGAAGTTTGGGGGAGACCCTTACAATCCAAGAAACGTCCTCTAAGTTTCAACGCCCTTTCATGAACGATGGAACGAATCCCTCTTCCATTTCATCAGAGGTCACTAGATCCATGGAATGGGTTCTGTTTCCATACAGCCAGTCTTAGCTGGTGTTCTGTGAAGGTTCTATCTACTCGGTCGATCTTAAGGAGCAAGGGCCTCCATGGCTTGACGGGAGATCTAACTTTGAATCCTTTTTGCTGTAACGTTGTTGAAAGCACCTCTCTCTCTTCCTGGTTTCGTGGTATCAGCAACAGCTTGTCCTTTCCTTTTCTGCAAGCATCTACTCCAACTCCCAATGAGACTACATCCACCTCGCTTACAATAGCTCTTTTGATGGATCCGGGAGACAAAGGAGTACCTTGTTCACGATCTTTTGTTACCACTATGGGTTCAGGTTTACTGCTTGTATTACCTCGCTTCATGTTGTTTGCAAGGGCGTCTACATACAGCTTCCTAGGTTGGCTCTTCTTAAGCTCGCTGCTAAGTCCGCTAGATTTCGTCCTTGGCGCTGGTTGTGGCTCTCTGTTGCTTTCTTTCCGTTGGTTATTTTTATAGTCCTTGTTGTGCTTAATTTTGGCACTGGTCTTTGTGTTCCTTTTCCGCCTTCTTACGACACTTTTGAAGGAGCCCTCATCAGTGTCAGCGTCCTCGGTTGTGTCTACAGTATCAGATGGGGGCAATCGGACGTAAAGCTTCTTTTTCCAATCTGCCTCCGCCTGTACTCTCTCTTTAGAAATCTCTTTAACGTGTCGGTTTGTGACATCGACTTTCAGCCCTAGGGCTATAAGGTCTTCTTGTCTTAAACGCTCAAATTCCCCAGTGATGGATGATACCTTCCCTCCTAACGTGTCCATTTTCTCGTTTAATTCGCTCCTCAGACTTGTTATCTCGCTCCTGAATATTACCTCCAGCATTGACAAACCTTGAGGCAAGCCTTGAAGGATTATACCATCCTCCTCCTCTCTGTATGAAACCTTGTGTGGCCTCGTGGACATTTCTTCCTCGAGTGCAACCACCGCTTGGTGTTGCATGTCGAGCTTAGTGGCCACTGTGCCCCTCAGGAACTTCAGTTCCTGTTTCTGGTCATTGACCGCGCTATTCAAGGTTTTTGCTGCCTGGAATAATCTCTCAATATACTTAGATACAGCCTGTACCCTTGATCTTGCGACGTTGTTTGTGTCTTGGCTCCATTTGCCCCATTCTGTGAGGGTTTCGTTTCCCTCAAGCCAAGCAGATCTTGCCCGATCAGGCTCGTCCATGTTTGGCTCACTACTGCCCCCTCCTGTGAAAACCTCCATGGGACAGACCCTCTGGATGGAAAAGGGTGGAGCAAACCTCTCAACAGAAGTCAATGTTTTAGCCAAACTCTTCAAAGTTGGTGAGCTGGGTCTGGAGGATGGCGGAGTATCGAGTGCCTTCTCACATTCCTCGATTAAGAGCTTCCGTTGTTTTTCACTTATAGGCTTACTCCAGTCCTCGTCTAGGGTGGATAACGAGGCGTCTGATTCGCTCGCAGTAACACAACTAGGTCTTCCACAAGATGCTGGAACTACCTTCTTTGCTTCAATCGTAGGAGAGGGTTCTGCCCTAATTTTTTCCACATTTACAAGCTTAGGGTATTTATTATCATGCTTTTTATCCCCGTTTGATGGTTGGGAGGTTCTAGGCTTGCTCGGGATCTCCTGTTGGAACCAGCTCCAACCCTCTGGGATGTTGGGGCCTTCCGTCCACGTATCTTTATTTTTGTAGCCTCTCGGCTTTTTGTATGGATTATATGTCAAACTGTGTTCTCGTTTCGAAACGTACGACGGAGATTCCTCTATGGGAACGGATTGATTTGATAATGTTGGATTTTTGAACAATGGTTTACTTCTATAGATTTTCGTTCCTGAGCTAGGAAGGTTTACTACTTCAACTTTCGAAGATTTCCAGTTCAGGTAGTTTTCCTCCTCAGCTTCTTGAATGGAGTCCAATTTTTTGTGATAGTTTCGAATTTCTTTACAGGTATCCTGCTTTTTCTTCGTTAAGACCGGTGGGGTATATTACTCCAGTGGCAGTTTCTACGCAGTACTTTGCGCCGATCCCGACTAGACCCAGCAGGGCGTAGGGGATTTTGTTCACAACTAAGTCACCAGCGAATCTGGCTATCACTCGCCGATCTGCTTTACGGACCTCACTAGCACTGGTAGCAAAATGGTAGTCGAAGTCGTGCTCCTTTGCAATTTGATCGGAGTGGCAGGTAGGTGGTGGTGCGTCTAACGGATTAAATGGACCAAGCCAATTGCACCCTGGTGCTGTTAGCCCTTGCTCCTGTATCCTCCTGAACATCAATTAATATAACCAGACCCGCAAGACAGTCTTGTTTGGCGGATCACGGATAGGGAATGTGAAGGAACAAGAGTAATTTACCTTAATTTGGAGGCCGGAAAAGAGGTCAACGCCAGGTTGTTATTAAAACAACTGACTCTGCGTTTGTAGCTTGTCGGCCTCTTGCTTCTGTTCACTTATCCTTTTTCACCACTATAATGGCTAAAATATTATATTCTGTTTACCGATTTCTAATAGTTTTAGCTATTGGACCCTAGTGATCCATAAATAGAAAACTTGCCTTATATTTCTTCTGCTGTGTACGGATTGTAGGCGGAGTCCGTAGGTCCTATAGAGCTCCGGGTATATAAATAAGCCCTTTTCGTAGGGCCTGGTGATTCTAAGGCTTGGAAGACTGCTTCAGTATCGTACGGGACCGATTAAAGAGTTTGCCTACCAAAAATTACCACTTCTGCACACTATAAAACTAGTCAAAACACTGGTTGGGATTTGCACATCAACTCACAGTTGTTCACTCGTCCGTAGCTGGCACTGAACGAATTACCATCAGTAGTATCATCATTTATCCTGTCTGCTGGAACCGTTGACATCCCATCTGGAATCTTTTCAAAATTTTGTTAACATATCCCGTTTGAGTTAAACGAATAGAACCATCTTCTTTCGCTTGATTTCAATTCCTAAATATATCGTTCACTTGGAAGAATGGTGACACAATCTGAAAAATCTGATTTTTGGGAAATCGTCATCAAAGTTTTTTTCGTTACTTTCTCACCTGTCCAGGCTCTCCTTAAAGTCATACAAAATTTAAGCAAGGTGATTTCAGCTCAGTATGAGGCCCTTGAAAAGATTTGGGTATTCTAATGACTAGAATTCTAGAAAAACATGCCGTTTTTCCATAAAATACCGAAGATGTTTCTGTTTGAGATAGGTACCTACATTAGAAGTTTTCATTATTCATTTTTAATCCGTTATCTGGCCGCATCACCGTCTCGTTGTCGCCGGTTTATCGTTTGTGGACTCCGAGCCGTTGATATCCGTCCCGCCACTCCGCATTTGCTTCGTCCACGAGCCTTCAAAATCCTGCAGCCGGATATAATACTTATCAGAAGTAATAGGGGGACCAGCAGTCCATTTCTATCGTCATGCGGCCACAGTTACACGCCAATACTCACAACGCCCACATTGCACTGCTCTTTTCGATAGTTTGCTCGACCAAGATCGCAGTATTCTAATAAGGTCAGGGAATATCATTGTTTTGCGTCGCAGCATCCCATTGCAGATCTATAGACGTTTTCTGGTGAGTGGAAACTGCAATATATTCTCCAAAACTTACATACCACTTCGTGCCCTGCAATACCATCTCCGCCACGTTGAGGTAATTCACCATTACCAGAGACCAACCACTCAATTCCTTTGTATGGTTGCAGGATACCCAGAGGCAGATTGATCTTCTCGCCTCGTGTTCGGAGCGTCGTTATTCATCCACCCTACAGCTACTGTCACCTGTTCGAATCCAGGCCAGATTGGATAATTTTGTATACCTAATTCCAAGAGAATTTTCATTTTCTGGTTGATTCTAACTTTTGAAGGGCCCTTTCAGGTCATGTAGGATCGTAAGAAAAATTCATTTTTTCATACCTTTTTTACGACCTACCTACTTTCTACAATAAACCTATCTTTGTAATGAATTAGTTAGAGTGTTCTCTATTTTTCCACCCGCTCTACCTCTCTAGCTCATTCAGTTTCTCCAAATTGTTTGAAGAAAAACTACACTTTCATGAATGTGGCGTTTTAGTATCAAATAAAGCGGGGGGTGGGTGGCTTCTGGAGAATAATGACACATCACACAAAAGACAACAGGATAAAAGTGTTTTATGAAATACAAATAAAAAATACATTGTTTTTTATTAATTAAATCACAGTGTAATATCCAGGTACTGTTATCGTAAGAAAAAAGAGGTAGTTGTGGTTGGTCACAGAAATATTTTCCGCCTTATTCAGTTTGTAGTTATCTCGATTAATTGTTCCAATTCTCACCATTTTGTTCAGTATTAAACATTCAGGTGCAAAATGAAAAAATTGAACCATTAGGCAAATGACTGATCACATTGATTTCTACATAACTTTTGTTTCTCTACGTGCCCTAAAATAGGTGCCAACCAAGTTAGGACACCTTATTTCTTACGTCATTCTAGTTTCACTACATTGTACTAACCTCGTTATACGACGTTCCTTTTTGATGGTGTTCAATGCTGCTTTCCAAGAATGCATCCTTCGCACTTGAAATCACATCTGCTTGACTTGTACATTATTATTTCTCAAAACTTTTTTGCAATGACGAATGTTCTGATATGCCAGTCTACAATCCTAGAACTGGAAGATTCATTGGTTGCTTTATTTCCTATCGCTATTTAAAAATTATCAAGTTTGAATTGCATCTGATGAAGCATCTTATAATATTTGTTTTTTTGTTTGTTGATATAGCCGAAAATAGGTTTATACTTAAGTCTGGAACATACAAGATTATGTTAATCTTCTGTTTGCCCATTTTCTAGACCTAAATGCTGGAATATTCAAGTCCCCTTTTGTTGAAAGATTTTGAAGGGTTAGATCGTTTTGAGGCCACTCTTTACGAAACACGTGTGATCTGTGGCTCCGCTGTCCAGATAGAAATTTAAATCCTCAGTTTTATTCGTAAGGAGTCTGGCAGCTTCTCCTGAGAAACTTACTAATGCTACTCGCCCCGATTGTAACGTATAATTTGTGAGTTATTGGTTACATTCTTATTTTTATTAAATTTTCTTCAAGATACGACAGTCACGTTGAAAATAACGTTCGTTTTGAATGGTGTTCTATGCTGCTTTCCAAGAATGCATCCGTCGCACTTGAAATCACATTCGTTCTGCTTGAATTCCCATTATTATTTTTCAAAACTTTTTTGCAATGGCTAATGTTCTGATGTGCCAGTCTGCAATCCTAGAACTCCGAAGATTTATTGGTTGCTTTCTTTCTTATCACTTCAAATTCTCAAGTTTGAATTCCATCTGATAAAGCGGCTTTGAATCGTTTATCATTTCTGTAGCTACTTCTATTCCATCCTTATCCTTGAGCGAGCATTTTCCATTAGTCATGAGCACATCAATTTGTTTTTAGTTTGCTGATATAGCCGAAAATAGGTTTATACATAAGTTACTAACGCTACTTGCCCTGATTGTAACGTATTAACTTGTGAGTTATTGGTTACATTCTTATTTTTATTAAATTTATTCTCCAAGATTCGACAGTCACGTTTAAAATGTCCTGGCTTTTTGCAAAAGCCACATACTGCTTTTTGCATAGGGCCGTTATTACGGAACTTACGTCCACTTGGGTGAGCTATCAATGCTGCATCTGAAGCTGAATATAGCTCCTTGATACTCTTTCCTTCAGTGAGCAACCTTGAAGTTAGACAAACTAGTGTCGCCTTGTCTGTTGAGCTTGACTCCTATGCACTGTAGAAGTGGCTGTATAAAGATGGTAGGATAGCTAGGATTTTTGTGATCATCATGCTGTCAGCATGATGAAACCAACTCCTGAAAGTCCCCCACGTTATTGGAATTTTTCCCAGGAGCTTTATCGGCCTCTGGTGATGCCCTCTCGCGTTTACCTCTTCTTGGGGTACCAGGTTCAGGTGTAGGACTCTGAGTCTTGACCAAGTAGTTTTCTATGGAATTCCTTCGCTGCATTAATCAGAACACCGGGTCCAAGGTATCAGGACTGAAATCAGGTTTTCACAATATTTACTGTGAGTTGCCCAATTAACGGATATCTGGTGGGGTGGCACGATTGTGGTGGAAGTGCAAGCTTGAGCAAGATGGCTCCTCTTTCTTCAAGCTTTCAAATGAAAATAGCATGCAAAAAATTTAGTAGAGTGGCTGTATTTACCGAACGATCGATGGCGTCGCCTGCTCCGTTGAAAGGAGCGTTGCTTTACTGACACAGGTGCACAAACACAGACAATTCAGACTTATTTAACCACCTTTTTCGGGTGTTGTTCACGGACAGTTCATTTACACGTTTGGACACTTCCAAGCCTCAAGGCCAACTCCTTTTTTATATATATAATTTAATATACTATAATAACATCATTTTCAATTTTATAGATACCTATCGCCACGATAAATCACTATGTACAATTCGACGCTTCTATAAAAACTTTTTACTGCCGGTACACTCACGTGCTTACCCATGTACAATAGTTGTTCCTGTGTCCTTCCTCCATCCCGTATTTTTATATCGAACAAAACATGATTGTAGGAAGACCACAATTTTAATGCCTTTAGTCTCAACATTCGTACCATGTTGGTAGACAAAGAAAATGTGCAAGACTCATAATGCACCTACCCTACTGATGCACTGATGTACTAACTTGCAACCTCACGGAAAGTTTATAGTACACTTTTAGCGAATTTTCGAAGAAAATGAAGCTATTGCAATGCCTTCAAAATTGTTGTAATGCAAATTTTTGACAATTTTCTTCATGGAAATCCGTTTCAGACCATTCTAAAACGATTCCTGAAATTTAACACTTTTTCATATGTATATATATATTAATTAATTTATTTAGTTATTTATTTATATATGTGCCACTCCAGACGATATCTGCCCGTGGGATCGAGATAAAAAATCCAAAAAAATTTTAAAATGTCAATAATATCAAAAGTAACGATGAGTTCGTTGGCCAGAATTTTTGGAGTACTCTAAGGGGTCAAATTTTGACTCCCGACCCCTCCACTGAGGCCAAAGAGATCTATTGTGGATTACCCCCAGGCTGCATTAGCCTAATGAAAAGGGTTTATCGAAAACCCCTTCCCACCACTTTTTAACAAAGCGAAGAAGTTTGTTAAGTTCAATCTTGGAGATGCTATCAGGAGTTAGCACATCATTTCCAAGAATATTGTATCGATTCGACCCAGTGCATCACAATGGCACATAATGTGTTCAGCATCCTCTGTTTCTGTTTCACAGAATCGACAGGTGTCTGTTGTTAGTTTGCCTATTTTCTTCAGGTGATAGCGAAGAGGGCAGTGGCCCGTAAACAGGCCCACAATCATTCTAACGTCCTTCTTGGGTAGAGAAATTAACTCATCTGCCCTCTTTTTTGAGAACGTCACAAAAAGTTTTGCCTGTCTCAGGCCTGGGAGGTTTTGCCAGTACGAAATTCGTTCATTGTTCTCCCATTCATAAGCCGCTTTCTGTAGGTAGCTTTTGGTGGTTCCAAAATATGGCTCTGGACCCCTTTTTGGCAAGACGATCAGCATTCTCATGACCAGGGATCCACAAAAGAGTGACTTGGTTTTTCTCAGCCAACATTTTGAGAGTACTCAGGCATTCCAAGACGAGCTTCGAACTTATTGTGTGAGAAGAAATAGCCTTGAGCGCAGCTTGACTGTCTGATAAGATGAATACCTTTGAACTGCTGAGATGCTGTTTCAGCATTTCATCAGCACATAGATTTATAGCATGAATTTCTGCTTGGAAGATCGTGGCATTAGTCCCGAGTGACTGTTCTAGGCTGGTGCTAGGACCCTTAATACCTAGGCGCGATCTTCCACGCATGACTGATCCATCCGTGGACCACACTAAGGCGCCCGGGGTAAATCTGGGCAACCCCCTTTTCCAGAGGTCTCTATCATTGATGACCACTTTGAAGGGTATTTCAAAATTTTGTTGTTCTATCACAAGATCGGTGATTGTTAGAGCCATTTCACAGTCACCCCTTTCAAGGATTCTGTGAAAGTTGACCCTAGACCCCATTCTTATGTATCCCAACCTCAGCAGCCTTGCAGCTCCAAGGACTTGCTACTTTCTGCACGTGGACATGCAGTGGTGGGAGGTCTAAGAGTACCTCCATTGCTGCAGTTGGGCAAGTGGGCATTGCGCCTGTAATACCCAAGCATGCTTGCCTTTGGACCTTGTTGAGGATCTTTTGGATAGTTGCTTGGTTGGTTTTAGGCCACCATATAAGGGCAGCATATGTTACTAAGGGCCTAATGACAGCAGTATATAACCACAATATCATCTTGGGCCTCAGACCCCAGGTTTTTCCAAACATTCTTTGTCCGGCCCAGAGAATATACCTCGCCCTGTTTACTATATTCTCTATATGGGAGTTCCATGTCAGGTGATGGTCCATATTCTCTATATGGGAGTTCCATGTCAGGTGATGGTCCATGGTAACTCTAAGGTACTTCACTTCTGTGCTGGTGGACAGCTTCTTTCCACCAAGTTTGAACACCTTGAGATTTAGCTTTCGCCTGTTGGTGAAGAGAACCAACACCGTTTTCTCCGGGTTTACATGTAAACCCTCATCCAAGCACCATTGTTGGACAATATTTAAGGCTCT
>JAEMON010000001.1:90035966-90046994 GCA_030264115.1 Lygus lineolaris | reverse complement strand
TCGCTCACCAACTCATGCTGCATGAATGGGACTTTTTTAGTTTTACAAAGCTGATCAGCAAACTCTTTTAGCGAATTTTTGAAGAAAATGAAGCTATTGCAATGGCTTCAAAATTTTTGTAATGCAAATTTTTGACAATTTTCTTCATGGAAATCCGTTTCAGACCATTCTAAAACGATTCCTGAAATTTAACACTTTTTCATATGTATATATATTTATTTATTTATGTGTCACTCCAGACGATATCTTTGCCCGTGAGATCGAGATAAAAAATCCAAAAAATTCTAAAATGTCGATAATATCAAAAGAAAGGATGAGTTCGTTGGCCAGAATTTTTGGAGTACTCCAAGGGGCCAAATTTTGAAAATTTCGAGTCAAAAATCGCAAAAAAAAACGTGTTTTTTGAGGTTTTTGGTGGAAATTACTATCTTAAACATAGCAACATATGGTATATTCGGAATCAGCGTGAAATTTCCCATAAGAATCACCCACCAAATCGGTTAAAATTATTCTTTGAAAATTCGCTCACAAACTCATGCTGCATGAGTGGTTTAATTTTTTTTAAAGTAGTTCCACATAATGGCAAGAGATAAGACTCAAAACTCGATGACACCTTCTAAGCTAGGCCTTCGCCAAAAACCCAATAAGTTAATATTATTCAATAATGTTTGATTGTTGATCTACCAGTTCATTTTCCTTTTTCAAGTGTCCAACCTGTATTAGTGAGTACCTACGATTGTTTGAGATGTATATAATATTACCTAAACTAGATTTATACCTATTCTACAGATGGGAAGTTCTGCTTATAAATACATATATGTTGTTTTCCAAGTTGGTTCTTCCAGTTACTCAATGAGTACCTACCCTAAGCAATTCCTACTTATGCAATTAGTTATTGGCCAAGTATAACAACGACGAAACTATTAAGGTTGAAAATCGTAATATCCGGGAAGGAATTCCAAGAACAACTTTAAGATAATACCAAAGAACGCGTGTGAGAGCCGAGCGTCAAAGGATTTTCGGAGTGGGGCGGCCGCTTCTTGCCTCACACGGGAGGGGGAAGCACACCTGGCAGGCGGACCGTTTTCTCAACGCGGAGAGCGCGATCCAGTAGTTTTATATCGATGCATGTCACTTACGTGGTGTTGTCTTAACGATTCGATTATGTGGTGTTATCAATTATGCGATTTTAGCGCTTTCTGTTTGGGTATTCTAAAATGTCATAATACCAGGCTAAGTGGTGCGAAAATTCGAATAAGAAAGTGCTAGAATCCCATTTTCGCCAAAATGTTGGTTATGTGGTGTTGCCTCTTCAGCGACAAAATGTGAATTTCCTGAAACTACAATTTCTCTGTTCCTAATGGACTGATTTCGCTCAATCTCGGAGGGTAGTTGGGGG
Source organism: Lygus lineolaris (assembly GCA_030264115.1). Taxonomy (NCBI): domain Eukaryota; kingdom Metazoa; phylum Arthropoda; class Insecta; order Hemiptera; family Miridae; genus Lygus; species Lygus lineolaris. Next base: position 90,045,595 of record JAEMON010000001.1, on the reverse strand, counting down.
CTGACTCAAGGTGAATTTCATCAGTAATGCAAGCGCAAACTTTGAATTTGATGTCATAGTGATAACTTCGGAACTATTCCACCAATTACGCTAAAATGTTCACTAACCGATTCTATACGTCCATGTTACAAAAGTGAGGAAGCTATACTGCCCATCCCATCCTACTTGGCAGACGTTTTTTATTCGAGCAGTATGAATAAATTGTGAAACCCACCCTCACAATTTGATGTTCTATGACATGGATCGGGCATTCGTATTTTAGAAATCTTATTATACAATGAGATAATATCATTCTGTGTTTTTGTAATGTCATACGGAGTATGGAAAAAGAATGAACTGGGGGAGTGTAGGAGGGCAGAGCCCCCCACCAAGGCGCGAAGCACCTAGTTTTTTTCTCAACTTGAGCTCTTTGGATAGACGAGATTCATGTCAAAAGGTGTCCCTGCAGCTATACTCGAGGTCATCGTTGAAGTTGATTCGGTTGCGGCTTTTGATGCATCAAATGGATGGTTAGCAGATAACACAGGGTCTTCTATTGTTAAACACGCCCAGTTTGACTGGGAGAGAGAAGGTGTTTTGTTCTGCTTCATTCACATTGTGACCTCTTATAGCGGTGATCAATTTCTGGCGGATTGAGTTTTTTAGTGGGAGGCATTCATTTTCACAGCCTTGGATAGCTCTTTGGAGGAAAATTCCCTCTGTACGGACTTGGTATATGTTGTGTATACTGCTTGTGGGCGGTCTAGGGCCCATTCTGCAAAGCATGATATAATATATGAGGACCTTAGAACCAGAAGGGCGAACTCGAAAAAATTCGATTTGTTTTTTTTAGATTCGGTTTCTATAGGTCCTCTACTACGCATGGCTACATTCTGGGAACTGCAGTTCGCTCTTTTGGTTGTGAAAATGTACTGCAAAAGAAACTGGGAGCTTTCAAAGTCATACCAAACAACTGAATCTGTTTAGAGGCATAAGGGCGAACTGGGCGCGCTCCCCCCCCCCCCCCCCCCCCCCCCCCCCCCCCCCCCCCCCCCCCCCCCCCCCTCTACCTACCTTATGCCTCCATTCTCCTTCTTGGAGCTTCTGTGAACCAAGCTGAATACGTTCCCCTGCCATGGAAAACCTATTTTTTGGACATTTTCGTAAAACAACCAGGAGCTTCAGTAGGTAATATTGAGGTAGCTGAACCTGATGAAGAAGACGATTTATTGGATCACGCTTGAGATTACGGTTGGGCGGTGCGGTTTTGAAATAACCTTTTTTGTTTGTGGTTTTCTGAAATTTCGGCATTCAATACTTAAATAAATACAAAAATACGAATTCAAGAATTACAGTTTTCCATCCTTTGTTTATGTATTTAACCTGTCATAAACAAGATAAGCACATAGTACGTGGTAAGTATGTAGCACGAGTACCTACCTACCTAATTAGAAGGTAAGAATAAAGATTCAGGTACCCACCCTGGCGTCTAATGCTTATTGCATTGCAAGGAAAGATATGGGATCAACAGAGAAGAGATATAGGTAGGTACTACATGAAAATGCTGAAACATGATTCTAATATTATAGGTACCAATCTACCTAATAATTTAAAAACAGAACAAATTGGCAACCCCAAGTTCGCCCTTCAGGCACTTACTAACAAACATATTAGAAGTTCGCCCTTCTGGTCAACATAGACTTTGAAGGTGAATTTCTGAAATCGCAATTCTGAAGTTCGCCCTTCTGGTTCTAAGGTCCTCATATATATTCAACCCATTTCCCGACTTAGGTTCTGACGAACCCCTTTTTTAGCTTCTTGTGGACCACTACTCCTCTTAAAAATTGGTGTGCCTCGACAGTCCTGGCAAATATTTTCTTAGCATCCTCCTCCTTTCCAGGCTTCACTATTAGATAGATTTTCGATGGTTCTAGGAAATAACCCCGTTTCGGGCCTTCTATCTGAAGCGTTTGTAGCTGCTCTCTAATCTTTTCCAGTTTGCCGGCGCAAGCAGAACTGTTCTGCGCATACCAATTTTGTGACCATTGGTGACTCTTCAATTTTCTGATGAGAGGTAGCGTACCAACTGTGTACTGTGATATTACAAAATTTCCAATTTGCCAATTTGATCGTTGATTGTTGGCCGCCATTTAGAATAATAAATCATTTAAAGAAAATCTAATTATGAGCGTGAATCAGAGTGTGAGGGCACACTCGCCTGTAATGGAGCTAAGTGGGTTTTCAACAGACAACACAATTGTCGAAATTCGGATATAATTGTAAATTTATAACATAACCATCAAATTTGAGTTAATAAGGGCCTCTGAATATTTTTTTGGCATTATTATTGAAAAATATGCAAAGCCACTGGCCTTCCTACTAATGAGATCTTAATTAGTCCTTTGCGAGAGAGAGACAGCTAGTTAGAAATTGTTTAAATTCCCGAAGAGGATGCAGGAGAGCATGTTTCACTCACCAAGGGCTCCCACCGCTTAATGGTGGAACATCAATCCAATCGTGTTCCAGACCAGAGCTCCTCAACCTTCTTCGGTGGTCCTGGCAGCTGTGAGCTGTCTTGAGAGGGATGGTGTGATGGAGAGGATTTGGGGTGGTATAGGTAGTCACCAAACGTTAAAACACTTAAATTAACCAGGGGATGAAAAACTCCGAAATATAGAAGCTGGGGAAAGCATCCCAGATGGCCTGAGGCGTCAAAGCACGGTGAATCTTCCTCCCCTCCACGTCGTCCGATATCATCGTCAATTCCTGCACCGCGATCGATTCAGATATGATGGTCCAAGGGTTCATCTCAGTACATTAACATACCCTATGGGTCGCCCTGTGTGGTACCTTCTTGGCTTAATATTACAGACTCACTTTGACAGAAAAGTATTATAAGGGGTGTCCTCTGTACTTGTTAAATAGGAACCTGGATGCCCAGAGCCATATAACCCTAGCATTCCAGAGTGCAAGTGGCATATTGAGCGCATTGAACGAGTTTTGTCGCGTCCATTAACAAGACCCCATCCGAATCGTCGTTCTGTTCGGACGCTTTTGTGATACCATGGACCCAGCCTTTTGTGGTACCGAGTTTTCCCAGGTTTTCATGGAAGACTTCCTCCGCACTCTTCGTATACGGGAACTTGAATTGGTTAGTTCTTTCTGAAAAAGTGTTCTCAGCTGTTTCCCATTCGCCATTGGTGACAAACCCAATTTGATTCCGTTTTCAACATACTTGGAACAGTGTTGATCCTCTATAAATTTAACCGGTCCAAAAATAACCATTATATTATATGGATCCATTTTGGAATTTTCAGTATATTTAGTAGATAAATGAAGATATAAACTCATCATTTAATGAATTTATCAATATACAATGTAGGTAGGTACCTATATTCAAGGTATAATCTTAAAAATACATGAATATGAACGGTGTAGCATTAGTCACACTCTGTTGATATCATTGCAAGTTAGTTGGTTCCTCTGCCCCTCACTAGATGACCCTGCAGTCAGCTAATCATTGTGATATAAAGCTATTAATTTGTAGGACATGTGAGTCTTCAAAAGCAGGTGCCTTGGTACTTCTGTCTGGCTCCTGACCCCATATACATTGCACAATTAATTAACTAGGCAACATGAATTCATCGAAACTATAGAACTTTCTTTTGTCAGGATGGCTTTCAATTTCTTCCTGAAGGGGCCCCCTTAGAGAGCCTGTATGTCAGCGGGTAGTAGCTTGATGAGAAGCCTGGATCCAATCCGAATGGGGTGAGAGTTGGTTGAGCGAACGCGAGGTGGGCATTATTTGAAACTTCTTCTTTTATAGTGCTTTTGTATGCAAGTTGCAAACAGTTGTTTTCTGAACAAAGGTTTGTCTGATCAAAGATTTGTTCTGAACTTGAGCCACCAGGAAACAAACACATTGCAACTTTTTCATTCGATGCAGAATATATGTAGCCACCAGTGAAGCAATCAAGGAGGCTATTTGGCTGAAGGCTCTCATTGCGGACTTCAACGCCAAGTTTGAAGGATCCTTCCTGATTTATGAAGAAATCAGAGCATGATTAAAATGGTTGGTTCCCCACAAGTGAATCAGCGTTCTAAAAGCAAATCATAATGAAGTAGCTACATGCTTCTAAGAGACTACGTTGAACCAAATGCAATTCACTTTGAATATGTTAGTTCTGCTGATCAAACTGCTAACAAATTAACAAAGGCACTACTGCCTTTGCCCTTGTTTTGCCTTTGCTCCTTAAGCATAGAATAGCATTCTGTGTTGTAAATTTAGAGAAGCTGCTAAATTGTTGAGAAGGGATGTTGGCCACGAGAAAAACAATACAACAACACAACTTGCCCACAACAAAAACAAACGCTCCTTCCGTCTTCCAGTTTTTTGTCTTTGACTTTGATACATGTGTGTTTTAACAGTAGCTATTATCAGTAATAGAGGCTGCGCATGTGCAAAAGTGAATATGTACGAACCACCAAAACTCACAACCCAATGGTCCTAATTTGGTCAAATTCTGACTGTAGTTCGAGTGTTGCCTATTAGGTCCCATGTGAATATCAAAACATTTGAACGTATTGTCATATCTCACGACTCAATGGTCAAAATGGGGTCTGCGCATGATTTTTTTTTTTTTTTACAGTTTTTATTGAAAGGGAATCGATTCAAAATGGCCAAAGTGGGGTTATTTCATAACTATGTGGTCTCCCTATTTTTTTTTTTTTTTTTTATCGACGAAGAGAAATGTGAACGTTTGAAAAAATGCGCGCGGAAATGGAGCGCGCTGATTGGTCGAAGCGCATCCATGCGGAGAATGTCGGAACCACTGCCGACTACGTATAATATCCACGAACGGTTTTTGAAAGGGACAGCAGGGGGCGGTGACGTACGTACCTCCCCGCGAAATTCAAAACATTCCATTTTAACATGACGATTTCTGCTCCCACATGGAGTTTTTTGTCCTGATAAATAGTGTTTACTAGTCATGGCAACTCGAATAACATAAGTAATGGGTTTTTCCAAGTTTTATTTCTCATGCGCAGACCCCATTCTCTCTACCACAATTCCAAGGCTGATTCATATAATCCAAGGATTACTCCATGTTTACTAGATGTTTACTCGTTTACTCCATTTTTACTAGATGTTTTACAAAAGATGTTGCGTAACATTGACATTACCTCGCTCCACTGTGAATGACGCATATATCCTGCTCATCCTCACCTGAGAATCAGAAGAACACGTTTTGGTGCGCTCGCATCCTACAACCATACTCCATCGAATCTATTTCTTATAACTTCCTTCCACTCCTCATATCGATACCTACTCAAGAGATAATCAAGGGAGAAACAAGCTGAAATTGAGTGCTAGATTTAAAAAAAACCTTCATTTCGGTGAGTGGTAATGCCTAAGTAGGCGCTAGGCCCCTCAGACTCATGGGGGTTGGGAAATTTTGAAGAGAAATGGCTAGAATCACAGAATAAATTTATATTTTTATTCTTTACTCAAAAATAGTAACTACATCACGAAAAAAGAACAGAATCAAGGATGTACATGAGACCCCACCTCCTCACAAAATCGGGGAAAAATGACTTTATATAAACAAGTAACTAACTTTAAATAAAACAATACGTCAAAATACAATATTCACTCTAGGTCCAAGTACAGGTTGCTGCTTTTCAATATTGTATGGGGCCAGCTTCAAAATAGTTGTTGAAATCTCCGGCCGGCAACCACCATGGGGAAACCAGTTCTGCAACACTCAGACAGAATAGTGCTAAAAGGATGTAGGAATCTGTCTCTTTTTTCATTCCTCGTAGTGTTGAGGTATACTGAGCCCACTATTATCATGTTGGCAGTTGTCAAAAGCACAGCAGAAATTTCTATGATCATCAGCAGGGATGGGATTTTCCTGTAATAACATATTCTTTTCCTGAAGGAGTTTTCAAAATATTCTAAGGTATTTATCCGTTTCTCACAAAGCTGGTTTTAGAAGAACATATTATATTTTGCATAATAATGCATATTTTAGGGTTTGTTGCATATTCTGGACTTCAGTGCATATAAATGCATTTTTCAGGATTTACGCCCCAAAACTTGGTAGTAAATAAAGAAAAAATTAAAAAAAAAAAAAAAAGAGTTGTTGAGAGATGTTTCTCAAAATTCAAAAAGATCCTGGAAGAAGATCGTCGACCTCTTACTCCCGAGAATCTGGAGATGGTCGTTTTCACCAATTTTTTTTTCATTCGGTGACCAAAGCCGGAGTAGTGATATATAAATCCCCGATCATCAGTGTGGACAAATCATTAGCCATATTAATTGGCTTGAAAACGGTGCTGTGGGGCACAAAAACTGATGAGCCACCACCAGATCCATTTGTAGGACAATATGCGACCCAAGCAAAAAATCATGAAGTGTATACAAACTGACCTCATCCTCAGCAATCCATGTCTCAGTCAGACAAACAATATTTTCCTATTGAAACTGGATTTTCCTATGAAAACTGAGGATTTCCCTTTAAACTGGATTTTTTTGTTGGGATTTTCCTTTAAGAACTGGATTTTCTTAAGAAAACTGAGGATTTTCCGTTAAGAACTGGATTTTCTTAAGAAAACTGAGGATTTTCCTATAAAAAGTGGTTCAAAGTATCAATTTTGCTTCGCAGGTTCGCTGTGTTTGAATGCCGGGTTATGAACTATATAGGTACCTACGCTATATATAGGTAAGAGGAGAATATCACAGTAGGTACCTATTAATTTCTCATCACAGTGTTAAGAATAAAGCAGAAGTTAGGCAAAGCCACTTTTCAGCACCCACCAACTAAGCGGGATTTTTATCTTAAAACGTTCCATTCATGCAGCATGAGTTGAAGAGCGAATTTTCCAAGATTGATTTTGTGTGTGATTCTTATAGGAGAAAGTAGTAACTGAGTAAACCATACGTTCCTGTCTTTAATAAGTCGGTAATTTCCGCTAAAAACTTCAAAAACCACGTTTTTTGACCTTTAATTTTCAAAATGTGACCCGTTGCAGTACTCCAAAAATTCAGCCCAACGAACTCATCCTTTCTTCTGTTATTATTGACATGGCATTGTTTTTTTTCCGTTTTTTATTTTTTAGATCAATTCCAGCGTCAGATATCGTCTTGAGTGGCACATATATATATTTATGTAATAAAAAGTGTTAAACTTCAGGAATGGTTTTAGAATGGACTAAAACGGATTTCCATGGAGAAAATTTTCAACATTTTGAAGCCATTGCATTATTTGATTTTTTTTCTTGGAAATTCGCTGAAAGCTACACATTATTTGGCGGGATGTTTGGTCACCTTATACAAGGAAGCTATCTGCCACTTGATGGATATATTATGGTTTGAGTTGAGAAGTTTGAGCTTTTTTCTAAAATTTAAGTTCCTCGCGTGGTTGTGGTTAGTGTCACCAGCGATTGTTGTATAATGGAACAATCCTGTGTGAGACCAAGATACATTGTGAAAATTTTCTAGGTTCCTTCAAATTCACCAAGTTTTTTTCACCAGCCTTCATCTTACTTTGCTAAGAAGGAATTTTGAACATTCGCCTTAAATAGAGACCACTTCAGGATTCTGGTCACTACTATCTACACCTCCAGATTGCTCCTATATAATTTATAATGTCTCAAATAATAACTTATTGAGTTAGATTGCAATAATTAAAGCATCGTATGAAGTTGAAGTGAAATATAATATATTTTTTAAATAATTCAAGTGAGGAAGCAATGTATATTTCCGTTTCAGTGTGTTGGCAAATAAATCGAATTAGATAGGTAGGTAGTGTATTTGAACGAAAAACTTATTCATTGAGAAATAATTTGTGTTCGAAACTACCAACTTATAGTGTAAAGCGAACATGATGAAACTTTGTTGTCATCAAACTAACTTTATCATCATACATATCCATGTTACATTCTGAACATGGAAGGACTAACCTGTCTTATAATACCCTTCTAAATTGCTCCCTATGTTCGTATCATCTGCCCAAAATGGTGGATATACATTAAGTACCTATGGTTGACCCACCGGAAGCACGGCACTTACCTATTGACAGCTTCAGTAAAACCGGATCACTAACAAATTGTCGTCTTCGAATGAAATACCTACTCTGTCCCTAACAGGCAACAATTATTGTCACCCGATTTGATCATATCTGACCAGAATGTCGAGACTATCCTTTGTACGATATATCTGCCAAATGTTGCATTTCATCTCAGGGACTGAGAAGAATGAATTATATCTACAGGAATCAAGCACTCTTTTGAAGTCATGTTGTCCTACCCAGAATTCTGTACACATTGTAAAAGTCATATGCAACCTACCCCCACTGATGACACCATTCTCACTTTCGTAGCCCAAAATGGTGAAGCTATCTTAGGTTTGATAGACCCACCGAAAATCCGGCATTTCAACACTAAGAACTGTCAACAATAATGATCTGGAGAACTTCGAACTCGCAAGAACATTCAGTACAGCATCAGGACTTCAGCACCCTCGTATCACTTCACATCTAGCATTCCATTTATAGAAATCTTGAAGAAGAGAGAAGAATGAACTATATACCAACTAGATTCAAAATCAATCCCACTTTCGTACCGTCTGCCCAAAATGGTGAAAGCTATCTTAGGTTCTTGATAGAATCACCGGAAATCCGGCATTTAACCACTTGGAGAAATTCAAAAATATTGGACATGGGGAACTCAAGACGACGGCTGCTCCTAATCCTGATGTTACCATCAGACCCTGTCACGAACTGCAAGGAGACTATCTGGCCAACATGTTGAACTACCCTAACCGACAGAAACTCTGGCAATCTTCAAGAAGAATGGAAAATCCGAAAGTCTCGATCCCACTTTCAAAGCCCCTGTTGCCATGTTAATTCTTCCATGTTTTTTATGTTTCTAAGTAAGTAAATCTCTATTGTATACCTTAAACTCTCCCCAAACTGCGATAATTACATTTCTTCCTACACCATCAACGTGTTATAATATCTAGTCTGCCATGTTCTTGTCTCATTTCCAGTGATCGGAATTAAATTTTCAATTAGAGAGCTTTACAGAGAGTCTAGAACGCTCTAGTATATCTCCTTTTAGCGAATTTTAGAAGAAAATGAAGCTATATATGGCTTCAGCATTAATCCAAATATTTGTACAAAAGTTAGAAAAGAAAGGATGATTTCGTTGGCCAGAATTTTAAAAACGAGTTTTTTGAGGTTTACCTTGTAAATCACCATCTTGAACAAAGGAACATATTTGGGTTAGCGCACAATTTCATATAAGAATCACCTGTCATATCGTTTAAAATGATTTTTCATAAATTAGCTCATAAACTCATGCTGCATGAATGGAACATTCAATTCGGATTTTTGTGATGAGATGATGGTGTTATATGTAGTTTCTCGATAAACTATGTGATAGTTGTACGGGTGTTAATACGGGGTTAACTACTCAGTAGATTACTTCTTGAGTCTTGCATTAGTACAGAATGGTCGTCTCGGGTGGTTGAGCAGTCTGTGGCACAGGTCGGAAATCGCTCGTCACCCCGGGCCCTGGGTTTGACTCCCAGCTGAGATACGAAATTTTCTCAGGGAGAGGAAGGGGAAGTTTAACTGAATGTTGAA